>JALLPE010000019.1:0-29229 GCA_036940025.1 Conticribra weissflogii
GGATCTTTCAGGAACTTAATTTAAGCGTTTTTACATTTTATTAAATTTATTAGAAAAGTGATGTATTGAAACAGCACTATTGTTCAAAATGTCCTTTGTCAATCACCTCTGATGTAGCCTGGACAGACCTACCAACATATAATGATGCTTAAGATGATGCATTAGTGACATGGTGTACTTTTCAAATGTGTCATATCAAACTGAATTTTCAGCTAAGTTCTGCAATATCCCTCTAACTTCTCAAACTCCAAGCATTTGTTTACTTCATACTATCATTTCATAAGAATCCTTTTGGAATAATTAGAATATTTGTATTATTTCCTTCATTTGTATTACAACAGATTTGCATGGGAAAAGTTCAAAAGGATTGGCATTAATTTCTACAATCTGTCATGATTTTAGTTATTGTCTCATGAATAATAAAATTTGATAAAATGATGTCAACCAAAATATTTGACTATTGCATGGCCAATTGAATTTTTTCATCACTAATATGTGACCCATTCCTTGTTCCTACACCAAGAGTCTAACAAGGTGAACAGAAATTTTGAGGACATGTTTTAAAACTCACCAACCTCATTTTTAAAGGATGTTTTCTCTTGTTAGTGGGTAGAGGTAAAGATGGACACAAACATTTTCAAGTTTTGTTTACAATTCTGGGAACACTCCCTTCATTTGGAGCTCCTTTAATTTGATGACTTTCATTGATGTCCAAAAGTCTAGATGATATAGGCTCCCACTTTGCAGAGTATAGAAACCAAAATTATTTTTTATCTTCTGGACAATTCAACATAATGGCTTTTCATTACCAATCCATGAGATGAACTTCTTTGTTGAGTTGATTGTTTTTTCTTCTTCTTATATCATACAATGATTACTTTTGTCTCTCAGAGCAAAAACAGTGGCAAGGAGAGTTGTATTCATATGGATACATAAACATTTACTAACATCCATTACCACAGTATTCTTGTTTTTCAAGAACTGTGGATCAATATTGAACATCTCCATTTACATACGCATGTTAGTTGGTCTTCGTTGTATGTCTGCCCAAGTTACATCTGATCAATAAAGTGAAAGTTTGAGCCTGGGGATGTCCCAAGTATGAAAATGCAAAAACAAATATTGTATTATTGTCAATGATACAACCAAGAAAGAGATTGAGATCTATTCATCCAAAACTAGACATCAGTTATCTCACCATGGTGCAAGTGCATATTTCAATACACATCAGACAAGTATGGATTAAGTGATGAAATTTATTTCAGGATTGGCCAAGCCCCCATTGATTCTGCTGAGTTTCAGTGACATTTTTGTAATTATCATATAATATGAGGTTCAGGAATAATGATTCATACCGTGCGTGGCTCGTTAGTTGTTAGTTTTGTGGGTGGACCACGGCAATATGCCGCGAACATCACGTATATCGAATTAACCGAATCAAACACACACTTTCTATACTCCATTATGGTACAAAAGTATCATACAAGAAGAGAGTATGGTCCATATTACAATGTAAAATAACCGTATAGTATTATTTTGGGGCTATTCTCCGAGGGGCTTCTTTCAAGCTCATCATGGTAATTTCCGGTGCCTCAACTTCTTTTCCCGCAGATTAGACAATATTTTTTCCTCAGGCCACCACTGTCAATACCGGTTTCGATTTCAAAGACCTCCTCGAGGAGCCAGGACATCATGACTCGCTTCCTTTCTTTACCTGCTCTGTTCGTTTCGTGCTACGTTTCCATCATGAGATCGTCGCCGCCAACCCAACTGCCTTTAGTTAATGGATTTTCCACACCCGTCAATCGAATCTTTGGCCCTTGCTGTAGACCACTGCCAGTTCCTTCACGTCATGAAAGTTCTCTCGCCATCGCGAGGACGTCAACGAGAATCATCAAGATGTCTGCCAACGACAGCGACCCTGGCAGCGTTGCTGAAAACTCGGAAAGCAAACCCGTAGAAATCGTGCAATCATCGCTGACCTCGTCACAAGTCCAATCCATAGAGAATTCCCAACCGTTCCTGACGCGGCTGAAACGATATTGGCAATCTTCCAAGCAGAATATGAATCCCAAGCAATTGAGCAAGTTGGGCATTTCTGCCTTGTTGGCGTATGGCTTTGTGAGCAACGTTAGCGGAGTAATTGCAGTTTCGAGTGCTTGGTTCATTTTTAGCAAGAGGGTGAGGTTGATTCTTGTTAGTTTGAGATTGATTTTTATGATTGGCCTTTTTTCATTTGACAGTTACCAGTTTCAAGTATCACTTTCCTTGAACCTATTCTCCTTCTTTTTCTAAATTCCCGATTTCATAATATATCATTCATTTATCGTCATTTATGTCACTGGGAAATTTGCATTATTTTACTTGACTCAACAACAAACATACAATCCAAACGCAACAAAACCACAACATGAATCATCAACACGAAAACTTCAAAATTCATCAACAACAATTCACGACAAACCGACAACAACAGACCGGACTTTCCCCCCTTTCACCCGGGCAAAAAACACAGTTCCTCGCCCTCTACGCCGGTTTCACCTTGGCACTCAACATCCTACGCCCCGCTCGCTTCGCCCTTTCCATGGCCATATCCCCCGTCTTTGAAAGGATTCGCAATTTCTTCCAGAGACGGTTTGGAGTCGGACCAAAAGCTGCAACAGTGTTGATGGTCGTGGTGATTAATTTGATGGGGACGTGTTCCCTGATGGCTTGTGGGGTGGGCTTAGCCAGTTTGTTGAGTGGTGTGCCAGTTTTCGGTGCTCGATAGTCATTTAGTGAGGAGGGAGTTGCTGATCACTACTGCTCGATGGGTGGTTGGATGGGTGGATGAATACTAGAGGAAGATAGAAGGAGACAATTTGCAGCGATGGAGATCACAAGAGAGTGAAAAATTTGGTGTGTATTTTTGAGGAAAAGGGAAATTTCGAATGTGGATCGTCACACTACTTCATGGTCAATCAATGATCGTAGTCAAGCGTTGTACCGGCAAATTATTTGAATGCGTTAAGCGATAAACGGAAATTAAATGTCTTTATGGATATAAGTGATGAATTATGTATAAAAAGTCACTTTATCGAGGAACTACCGATGAAATTGCCTCGTCCATGACATTTTGTATGATCCCACTGACAGTGGATGCACTACCCCTCGATGACGGGCGCTCGGAGGCGAACGAGACGGTCGACGACAATCCAATGACATCTTTCGTTTCTATAATAATATTCCTTTTTAGTCGACCACGGTTTTGGACCTCGTTTCTCCCCTTTGCTTTTGCATCTAAGTCACCTGAAAATGCGCCCACCATAGTACGATCGAAATTTGGATTGATTTCCTCGATAGTACTTTGGTTACATCCTTTGTTCGCATCATCAACATCTCGAGACTTAACGTTTTTTCTTTCCGAGTTCACCAATTGAGAAACCATTAAAATCAGCTCGTCCACACGCGAATCTTTTTCAGCGTTTGTCCAATCAGCAAGCTTATTCACGAGCTCGTCCAGTCGTTCATGAGACCTTGATACTTCCAACTGGATCTGATTGGATGCCTTTTCCAAATTTGAAAGATATCGTTCGTTGGACATCGTTTTGTTCAGGGCGTTATTACCATTTTCTGCTAACTCCGAGACCTCGACGATGACGTCGTCAAGACGCGGATCTTTTCTTTTCGCTTCATCAGCCAAGTCGGAGACCTTACTAACGAGCTCGTTCAGTCGTTCATGAGACCTTGATACTTCCAACTGGATCTGATTGGATCCCTTTTCCATATTTGAAAGATATCGTTCGTTGGAAATCGTTTTGTTCAGGGCGGTACTCCCATTTTGTTCCAACGTCGAGATCTTGACGAGGAGATCATCCAGACGCGGATCTTTTCTTTTTGCTTCACCGGCCAGGTCAGAGACCTTACTCACGAGCTCGTCCAGTCGTTCTTGAGACCTTGATAATTCCAAATGTATATCACTGGATCCTTTCTTTAATGATGACAGCGATTCTTGGCTACATTTTTCATGCGACAATACTGCCTTTAACGCGTCCATCTGGTCCGTTGCCAAACTTTTAATTTCATCCAAACGCGGGTCCTTTTCTGCTTCTATAATGGTTGTAACCATGCACTTTACCTCATCCAACGAATGCTGCGACTTTGATATGTGTGCTGCCATTGATTCCTGGATTTTTTTTTTTTTTTTTTTGATTTTCTTAAGGGCATCATTTTCTTCCGCTAGCTTGGTACACATCTCGGTTGTTATGTCCAAACTATTTTGATTCTTTCGTATCCATTGCATGGTTTCCTCTTTAGTTTGCTTATGTTGTTCCGTAGCTTCATTCACCATAGTTTGAATTTGCGAAACTTCCTTACCCAATGCGGAAAATTTTCCACTAATATCACTGGAGAGAAGTTCTTTAAGAGTCATGGCCTCGGTTTTCAATTCTGCCAATGATTCTCGCGTATCATCTATGAAAATGCTCATCTTCAATTCCTTTTCATTCCTGCAACAGTCTAATTCCCTCGTTGCTTCATCCAACAAATCCTTTGTAGTAGCAAGTTGTGTGCTGATAACTGTATTGCGAGTTTTCGTCTCAATCAACTCTTGTTGCAACTTATCCAGCGCAGATTCATTTTCTATCCTGTGAGTGGCGAATTTCGTTTCGATATTTTCCAAAGTCGCGAGCGCACTTGACACTTTCTCGTTTGAAACAGCCAGGTCTTCTCTCGTGTGAGACAGCTCGTTCTGAAGCTGCTTCATCTCGCCTTCTTTTGACCGTAACTTTTCTGTCACTCGCTCAATTTCTCTGTCTTTCTGATTCGATTCTTCTTCAAGAGATGATATCGTTGCATTCTTCCGTTCTAGCTCCATCTTGAGCTCTGCTATCTTTTCATTCCGCTCATCAAGTTCACATTTCTTTTCTTCGACCTTACATACCAGACCAGCCCGTTCATCCTGCAAAATATTAATTGACTTACTCAACTGCTGAGAAGTTTCATTCGACAACTTCTGCAGATTTGTCAATTCAAGAGAAGTCGCACTGAGTCGACTCCGAAGATCGGCTGCTTCGTCCTTGTATTTTCGCTTCCTCTCGAATGTGCTCTTGACTCGTTTGTTCTGTATGATTCGTTCTCTTACGTGAAACTCGGGAGTATGAAGTGTTTCAAAAAGACTTCTCCATTCGTTGTAGAGAAGCATATCTTCCTCTTGAAGCATGACTTTCATATCCTCGACCTTGTGAATCATCAACGACATGTAAAGCAGGGTTGAGAAAATATGTGAAGATATCGAACCATTTCGACCGTCGCCATCACGAGAGTTTCTAAGGCGCTTGCTTTGGACAGAGCCGGGGCGGCTACAACTGGCACCGGCCCTTGGGCCGAAAGTGCCTCGATTGATTTCGTCAAGCCTTTGCTGTGCGAGAATCAGCATATCCTTTCGTTCTGCAATTTTCGAGGATGGGAGGTCCTCCTTGTTCGGGAAATGGCCCACGAATCCCATTTTGAGTCTGATAACAGTGGATTGAAGTTGATTCTGCCTTCTCAAGGCGACCGTTTGACGGCGAATGATGAGGCTAAGGCAGAGCCTGGGATGGATGCATGGATGAAAAACAAATTTGCTATGAGGGTGGATCTCGTTTGATGAGCTGTTTTGAAGAAGTCCTTTCTCTATGTTTGTTTGTTTTTAGTTTTAAATCTATGTTAATCTGGTTTTGAAAAATTGTAACTAAACATCACAATGAACTTTCTCCAATTCTCAATTTAAAAAGCCAACTTCTTTTTTGACTATTCTTGACATTGCAAACACCAAAATTTATCTGAATCATATATTATTTTCGCGTTTTGATTCACCATTTTCAGACAAAAAAAACTCCCTCTTGAAAGAATATTCCGAAAAAATATCAATGGCCATTCGCAGACTGGTCTTGGAACGCACCCGTGTATTCAATATATCATCATCCATACTCATGCTGCGGTTCTCATTCGAACAATCTCCTATAGGACGATTTGTTTCTTCGGCCTCAAAACGTCGTGCCGTTTCGGATCCATTCCGGCAACACTCATCGAAATCATATTCATTCCCATTCAGATCCACAGGACCGACCCCGATCAAAACCTCCCACACTTCCAACATACCGGTCGGCAATCTCGGTCGAACACCATGCGAATAACACCATCCGAACCTCTCGGCAAAGCTCGATACAAAGACTGCGACGACGTATCCCACGATCAAATCTATGGAGTAATGTCCACGAGTGGCGAGGAGTCGTAGGATTTGGAGCCAGTTGAAGGCGTGTAGAGACGTCGATAGGAGTTTGTTTGTGTTATCGAGAGATTTTATTTTCGTGACTTTTGCATTGTTGATGCCGTTTGCAATGATACATCCATCATTGGAGTTTTTCTGAACATAGAGGTGATTGGCAATGATGACGATGCTCGCTATATGCCCGGAGAAGAAGGTTACAAAGGGCACAGCTTTGGACGACGATTGTTGAAGGTTGGTTATTTCGGAGCAATCTCGAAAGAGGCAAAACACTACCTCTGGAAAGTCGTATCGGCTTGGAAGAAATTCTGGATCCGGTGGCAAATACCTAAAGTCAATTTTAAAGTGCATGAATTCATCACTCAATTTGCGCATTGACACTAACAATTAAAATCATTCAATCAAAAGACCACTCACGTGAACCATCCACAAAGAGACCTAAATAGATGAACCCAAATCAATCGAAAACTCAAAGTAAAATCTCCATTCCAAACTGTAACATAAACCACGTACAAAAACGGCACAATCAAGCACAGTGAGTTAATCATGGCTAAGATGTCGTTGACATGGCGTTTTCTAGCCAGATAGTGGTGAAGTGGGTTTGTGAGGACGAATCCGGCGTCTATGATTCTACCATTGTTGGGTGTTGTTGCAATTGCAATAGATGGCATGACAGCCGCGGATCGAGTGCATTGTAGAGTTTGCTCCGAGATGTGGAAGGTTCCCACGAGAGCATCGTTGGCGTCGTTGCTGTCAAAATATTGATCATTGTGAGTCACGGGAACATGGACACTGACAGTGTCGAAATTGACGTTGGCTTCAGAATTGCTCATAATCCCACCAGGATTCCAACGAGACGATTCATCCCAGGCATTGGTCTCAACGTAAGAAACGATGCCAGCCGCGAGGATCCCAAGAAAAAGGAAGGCGAGGTCTCTTCGTATGGCATGTTTCAGTTGATGGAAGCGGCATCCATTGCCACTTTCGATTGATTCCTGGACCATTCGTTGATCATTGGTATTCATTGGCGAAGTATGATCCTTTTCAATTGTCCTCGTGGATGCTTTGGTGATGGCCATGCCGAGTTTTGCGAATGGACCACCTAACATGACAACATCACTGTTTTCGTTCGCTTATGATTTTCCTCTCGGCTTGTTTTCGGAATCACTTTTTGATGATATTTTTTGTTTTCGTATCAATGGCATTATTTTACGATAACCCTTCCACACATACAGCTGACAAGAGTGCGCGGAAATTCTCAATTATCTGCGACATTTTCTTGTTCTTAATTTTTGTTTTTTGACGCGAGGTTGTCAACACATCTGTCCAACAAGTCTCAAGAGTACATAGACAAATTTCAAAGAGTGCAAAATCTCTCTGTACCTACCTAGTAGTATTTGGCAGAGAGAGAGAGGAAAAAATACATATCCTATTATTAAAACTAATTTCTGTACTCTGGTTCCGATACGACACACAACACACACACACCGCAAGTGTATCACAACCACGTTACGAACCCATAATATTTGCAACTAAATAACTCGTAAATGGGCAAAACACAGTATGTCACAATACTACGCCTATACCAAATGTACAGAACTGACGTCATCAATTTTTTGCGGAGGGCAACGCCGGAGAGAGGGTTTGACGCCGCTCATTTCTAACTACCTAGAGAAGTGTAAGTAGTACTACAATATTATATCATTTGCATACATTCCTTTTGTTTTCTTCATAACGACAGCATCATGAATTTTTACAACAACAACAACAATAACAACAACAAGCACTAAAACCTGCAAAACAAGCACCAAAATCTGCGACACCACAATCCATACAACTAACACACTGCGTCACTCTCTAGAACTAGGGAACATGGGCAAGAGCAAATCCGGTTCCAAAAAAGGATCATCCTCGTCTGCGCCGGTTAAGAAGTGCACGTGCGACCATCCATATCAGTGCAGCTGTGGAAATCGACCAGAGAGGCCTTCCAAGTGAGTTCTCGATCTGATTCTATTATGGAGATTGCTTTCATTTTTTACTTTTGATTTTTCTTTTTTATTCAATTTATTGTTGCCGCATCGACTCATTTGCTTTGGCTTCGTTCTGTTCTTGCGCCGTCGAAATTATTGCACGATGTCGTTATCGTTAAAATTACTTTTATCATCATCATTATCATGATCATCAAAATCATCTTCGTCATCGCTGCCAACAAAGAGGTCACAAATGGGACCCGGTCGCCCAGCAATGGGGCGGAAAAGGCCACAAACAAAAAGGGGCGTCCGGCCAAACCGCCACGGTAGCGCAAGCCGAGAAGGTCACCGCCGTGGGAAACGTGGCGGTGAAGCAATGGCAGAAACTGCCGTCGAAACTATTGGCGGATTTGTGTAAGAAGAACTCGAAAGAGATGGGCATGCCCGTTTATCGACCCATTGGAAATCGGGGCGCCGGTGATGCCAATGGACCTGGAAAATATAGATTCAGGCTGATTGTTCCATCGGCTGTCAAGACCAATAACAACAAAGGAGAACACGATGTGGTTTTGGCGCCGTCCCTTCCAGTGGAAAACGAAGAGCAGGCAAAGGAAGAGGCCGCCTTGTTGGGGCTGCTGTATTTGTTTCCGAAGTTGCCTCACGAGAGAACTTTGCCAGAGCCATATCGATCGACGTATTTAGTGGCTTTGAAAAACAATAACAATAACAGCAGCAACAGCAACAATCATGACCCTGTAAATGATGGCATGGATCAAACCAAAAATGATGACAAAAACAACGCCAAAACAGACAAAATCTTCAAATCACCTCCAAATGCGAATTCCATTGGACAGAACGACCTCAAATCAAACATCAAAATTATTCCCCACGACAATAATACCGCCAGTTCCAAACAAGGGGCCACCGCCAACACGCAGTTGACCGCCAACATCCCCTCCTTCCGTTCGAACACACACGCCGCAACAAAATCAGGGCCGTCTTCTTCTTCTTTCTCGGCGCCAATTTTGCTCACCAAAGCCCAGAGGAAAGAAGCCCGTCTCGCACATCAGAGAGAAATACAGGCTAATATTCGCAAACACGAGGCGTTGCGGAATGCCAATAAACCCATGGAGGTGTTTATGAGTGCTAGGTTCCGCAGGAGAATCGAGAGGCTTTTGGCAGGGGATTATGGCGACGAAAGGGAGAGTGAGGAAGATGACGATCGCGAAGCCGACGAGGAGGACGGCGATGGCAACGAATGCGAAGAGGAAGACGTAGTCCGATCCTACGTGATTCAACGACTTGTACACGAAGGGTTTACGAGACAACAGAGTCGAAAGGCGTACCGGCGAGTCTTTGGGAATGGCGAGAAAAAAGTAGACTCCACCTGCCAAGATCAGCAAATGGACAGTGCCTACGAACAAACTTTGCAAAATCTTTTGATTCATTCCAAGGAAGATGATTTGCCGATCGGTTTCGATCCGAGGGGAGGTAACTTGGATGTGATCATTCCTACTGCGTCTGCGAAGAGAACAAACGTTGCAGGGAACGGATCTGAGAGAGCTGGCACTGCCAAAACCGCGGAAGATGTCGATGGAAATTCGTCTCATGACGACTTTGATCCCGATACAATTCGCTTTGCACGCCACCTCGGACTCGCACCGATTGAGGCCCTCGCGATTATTTCTGCCGGAAGTGCCAGTTCGCGCACAACGGAGCAATCGTTCCATGGAGAGGAAAGGAAGGAAATCGTGCAAAAGTGTTTGTTTTGGGAGTCACTCTGCAAAGCGGCATCGTTTCCCACGGAGCAAACTTGCATGTCATCATTACTATCCGCCATTGGGATGAAGTCCAATGATAATGCAGTGGGATCAGTGTCGGATGAGGAGAAACAGAGAAATCGAGATGCGGCCTCTGCGGAGCTGGAAGCTCTCGAGGCCATATTTGCATCGGAAGAGTTTTCGGTCCGCACCATAGATGACCATGGCGGAGACAATAGGGAAAATACAACGACAATTGTATCAATTGCTCAAGAGCACCCTACTTCTCCGGAATCGAAAATCTACCTAGAAATCCATTATGTTAATGGGTTATATCCTAGTTTGCTCCCGATTTGCTTTCTCACTAGTGGAAAGTGGTCTGCAGTTGCTGGTTGGAATTATACAGGTGGCGCAAACATTCACATGAACATAATCGATTTCATTTCCACTCTCACTCCAGGAGAGGAATGCATTTTTACACTCTTTGGGCACGTGCAATCTATGCTTCAGGACGAAAATAGCTGGAACAGTTTGCAAAACGAAACTTCAAAATTGTTCTCCTCGTTGACTCTTCATGATTCTGTAGTTGAGAATTCCACCTCTCTTGATCCATCAGGTTGCGGTAAATACGATCGTGTTTCTGCCACAGAGCAACAACAATCTATGCCGCAACCCACCAAACGCTATCGGCCACGGGAAAAGAATTCTTTTTGGAATAAATCTCCTGAAACTACAACTCCTGCGGAACCATTTCCCAAGCTATCTGCTCTATTGGATCGTGCAAGAAAATCGTTGCCTGCCGCCAAAGCAAGGGATGAGTTCCTTGCACTCCTGGAAAGGGCTTCTAAATCTTGTCGAGTGACTCTAGTGACCGGAGAGACGGGTGAGTACTTCGGTTTGCATCATTATCAAGTTATGATTATTGCGAGGCTCTTTATCAAACTTTGTTTCCGTTTAGGCTGTGGAAAGACTACTCAGATCCCGCAATTCATCCTGGAAGCCAATCCGAAGACCGCGAAAATTATTGTTGCCCAACCACGACGCCTCGCCGCGACGGGTGTAGGTAAGACCGCGAGTCAATATTGAATTTCTTTTCCATTGGATTTTATCTGAGTATATATGCATATATTTTTCAATCAGCTTCGCGTGTGGCATTGGAGAGGGGCGAAAGGAGTCCCGGCACTGGCTCGGTCGGCTATGTTGTTCGTGGAGACTCCAAACTGCATGCTGATACTCGCCTAGTCTTCTGCACTACCGGCGTATTACTGCGGCAGCTGCAATCCGACAATGCATTGGAAAACATTAGTCATATAGTCATCGATGAGGTGCACGAAAGGCATCTGGATAGTGACATTTTGCTGGCAATTCTAAAACAAACGTTGCCGTTGAATCCCACTTTGCAAGTTATTCTGATGAGCGCCACGATGGACGCAGATCGATTTGCTCGTTATTGGGGGCCCAGTACCCCACGAATGCATATTCCAGGATTCACTTACCCAGTGCAGGATTTTATGCTGGAGGATGTTTTGTCGATTACCAACTATGTCCCGCCAAAGAAGAAGAAGAAATCATCCAGCGGAGGCGGGAGATATCAAATTCAATCGTCTTTTGCTGATGGCGAGGGGGGTATAAACGACTATGACGATGACCTGGAACGCAATCCGGGCGAGCAAGGCTCTCAATGCCAGGCAAATGCATGCGCAGTTCCGTTGGAGGAAAGGCTGAAACGAATAAATGAAAACGAAATCGACTACGATTTGATTGCAGTTTTGATTAAGACATTGTTACGGTCGAAGAAAGACGACGGAAGCATTCTTGTCTTTCTCCCAGGAGTAGGCGAGATTGGCAGAGCCGAGAAGACGATTCAACAGTGTTTAAGTGGACGAAACATCACGATGCTTCCGTTGCACGGTGGATTGCAGCCGGAACACCAACAGAAAGTTTTCGTCCCAGCTAGCAAGGGCTACACGAAGATCATTTTGTCAACCAATGGTACGTCACATTTTCGTTTCAGTTAGATTGTAGTTTCTCAGTAGTTGACTAATCTATTCAACTCTCCTTCAAATAGTCGCCGAGACGTCAATTACGATCCCCGATTGCACCATCGTTATCGACACATGCAAGGAGAAGCAGAGTTCATTTGATCCTTTCAATCGAATGCCTTTGTTGTTAGAGAAATTTGCATCAAAAGACAGTTTGAAGCAGCGAAGGTGAGATTCCACAAACCAGACATCAGAATTTTGCATGTTTTCGTTTTGTCGAAAAAATATCAACACATGTCATTGCTTACGTTCAAAAGGGGCCGGGCAGGGCGTGTGCGAGAAGGCTCGTGCTACAAACTCATCAGCTCTTCGTTATATAAAAAGCTTCCCGAGCACGGAGAGCCCGAAGTACGACGATGCGCACTTGATCAAAGCATCCTTTCTCTCCTTTTCCTCGGCCTGGAAAATGGCTCGGGAGATTTCTTACGGATCATGCTAGACCCACCAAGCAAGGAGTCTATTCAATCTGCGTTCAATAGCTTGGAAAAGATTGGAGCAGTTTCAAGAAACGGAGATTTGTTGGGCCTGACTCCTCTCGGAACGCATCTAGCTGGCATTCCTGCTCCTCCTACTGTTGGAAAGCTGATCATTATGGGATGTCTCCTCGGTTGTAGGGATTTGGTAAGATTCGTTCGGCATGATTTCATCCAACGTAATTTTTCGCGTCTTTTTCTACAAAAGCTTGCCATGAATTCTTGTTGTGCCATTGACTCACTATCATCATAATTCTGTTTTGACCCAGGCCGTTGATATTGCAGCAGGAATGAGTGTTGGGCGTAGCCCATTCCTTCGAATCGACACACCCTTTCGGAATGGGAACCAAAGCGAACAAGATCCCACGATGGAGAAGCGAGAGCGCAACAACAAGAGAATTTTAGAAGAACGCGCCTTGCTATTCAAGACCGTGGGAAATAGCGATCACGCGCTGTTGGGTGAGTCACATGACAACACCACCCACTCAACAAAATTCTTAGATATTGTCTCATTTCATCATTTTTGTGTTTACGGCAGGGTTGTTGTCGAAACTCTGGGATGAATGCCAAGGGAAACCCGAGAAACTTCAGCTATGTGATCGATACGGTCTGAGCTTTAACAGCATGAAAGAGATATCGCAGTTAGTTCGTCAACTAGACTCTTCACTCAATGCTTCTGGATTTGTTTCAACGGAAGATAGTAATAAATTTGAAAATTCGTGGAGAATAGTTCGGTCGGTAATCGTTGCGGCATTAACACCAAATCAGGTTGTGCGAGTACAGCGTCCTACGGCGAAATACACTGAGACCGTGGAAGGTGCTGTAGAGAAAGAAGGAAAAGCAAAGGAACTGAAATTCTTCATTCGCGGAGGCAATTATGGCGAAACAAGTGGTAGAAGTGATAGCGTCGAAGAACGCGTGTTTCTCCATCCAAGTTCCAACAACTTCGTCGTTGGTTCCTTCAGCTGTCCGTGGCTTGTCTACCACAGACTTGTTCGAACCTCGAAGGCATTCATTAGTGATGCTACAGAATGCAATCCATACGCTTTGCTCCTTTTTGGTGGCAAAATAGAAGTCGAAGCATCCAAGGGTGTTATCACAATAGATAACTGGGTAACTTTGTCTGCCAATGCTCGTATTGGTTCATTGATCGGCGCAATGAGGCAAAAAGTCGATGAACTGTTGGAGAAAAAAATTGCAAACCCAGCATTTGATATTGCGAAGTCAACTGAGTTGAGGTTGATTACAGACTTGCTAAAAAAGGATGGATTAAGCTAATTGTTCTCCAAATAGTCTCTCTATAGCGTATTAAATATAGTAGTAGTAATGTTGGCGATGACTTCTCGTGAGTTATTTTGCCCTGACATTCTGTGCCCCGACGATTTGGAACTCTTGAATCATTGTCGATTCGAAATCCATGGAACTGGGTCAGCATACACGCACTTCGACCCAGAGCTCGTGCTGCTTGTTATGGTACCTGAGAGCTGCCTACCTACGTACATAACTACATATCTCCTAATTATATCAATTCCTTCGTTTTGAGATTGAGTTCTCATCTGAAACTACGCTCTAAGCAGAAGAAGAAGATCCATCCATAATGAAGCGAAGGCAAAGCAAAAAGAGAACCCAACCATCACAAGTGGGATCATTTCAATCACAACCCCATCACAAAAACTACGATACGTAACTCTTACACATAACAGAAATAGTTATCATAAACACTATCAGACGAGGCCATCATTATCTCTCTTTTTGTTCGTCAAAAATAATCTTTTTTGTTCGTCCGTCACTTCCAACTCTCACCGCCTACAATACCGCGTTTTATTTATATATTAGCTCTAAAACAAAACACAAAAACTCTCTTAATCAAACCTACGATACCTTGAATTCGATCCAGATAATTTTTGTGATAATTCATCTCCTCGATTCGTTCTCTCTCGATCTAATATCATGTTGAGCAAACTCGCCGTCTCAACTCTTCGTGGAATTTCCACCCGTGCCGCTCCCATCCTGGCCCACGACGTCGTTCCCACCGCAGCCAAAACTGCAACCGTTCGACTTGCGAGCATGCGATTCTTCAGCAGCGAAAAGCCGTTCGCGGTGGATGCTCCCGATGGAGATCACGNATTACTTGTATTGGATTGTTGTCCAACATTTTTTGATGATTGTTGAATTTGATCTTCTTGAATGTCATCTTTTACCTTTTTGATTGATATTCATGTCCTTGCTCTGTTCTTTTCTCTTCTTCCACCAGTTGCTCTTCACACCTGTTTTTTGTTGATTTTTGGATTCAATTCCTTTATTGTCTTGTCTTGTTGACCTTTACAGCTGATTTGATTCAAATTCAGCTTTTTGATTCTGTTGCTATTCAGGCAAATTTGAAATGTCACTTACCTTTCTAGTTTTACCCTCCAGAAGTCCATCAGCTTATGTACTTTGAAGTATATTCAATGCTCTGGAGTTGGGAACTTGGTTAAATTGGTTGATTGTTATTTTTGATTGGTTATTCAATTGGGATTCAAAAAATTAATTTTTTGTGGTTACGGTTATTTGTTTCCTATTTAATCATATTGCTGATCATACTGTTTTAAGTCTTGACAAAAATTTTGGGGTGCAAACCATACTCAAGTTTTGCCATAATTTCTGCTAAAATAAAGCTTCTCCTGTTGAAAAATTGCATCCTTGGCATAGAGAACACAGGAAAAGTTCTTGAATTGTGTTTTTATTTTTTGTGATGATTGATGATGTACTCCTCACACAGAAAAGGACTCAAAATCTCAACAACATGTGAAAAAGCCTCTGTAGTGTGGACCCATTTTTTCAAAAACCCTGCCCATCAAATCCCAATTCTTCCAGGACACACAGGACAATAAAATAGTACCTAGTCCAATTGTAAGCCACTGGGTTAAAATGGCACTGCAACAATGCCACAAATGTTCAAATTCACTGAAATCAACATTACACATTTCCATCAACATATGGGATCACCTATTTGTATAGAATCTGTCATAAATAAGAGTAGATGAAACAATTTCTACATCTGATTCATCAGGGATGGATCCAGTTAGTATTCCAGCAAGATCCCCTTCTCTCTTGTCTTGTAGTTGCCCCAACACCTTTAGATAATGAGAAACTTTCGAAGAGGTGGATGACAGGGATGTTTCCAGGGAGATTGTGTTTTTACTGTTATGATTGTTTTGACTTTGAAAATACTCAGTTATTACACAGCAGGACTCTTGTTGAGAGATATAGATAGATGATTTGTATTATGCAAATTAAGTAGTTTTTCTGTAGCCACTGCATCTTTCACATGAGTTAATTTCCTCAGAAATGTTTCATGCCGAAGTTCTACGTATGTGATATATTTTAGTTAGAAAATACGTACATTACCACATCGTATCATAGTGTACCATAGGGGAGATCTCCCCAACTAAGACGAGAGCATATCTTTTTGTTGACACCCTCCAAATCCCAAAAAATCTTTTGATGGCACTGAAATCATAACAATATTGATTCCTTTGTAGGAAGTATTGCTTGAGATGAAGTAATGCAAATGAAATACATTTACAAAAATTTTTTAATTTTTTTTTCAAGTTTTTTTCGCGTTTTAAATGATAGTAAAATAGTGATAATGATCAACCAATCATTCCGCTAACATGTTAACGTGAGTTCTCATTTTTGTGTGTTCTCGGTCGTCGAGAACGCACGAGCGCACACTAGCAACCCGCCCCACCCGAAGCCCTAACTACGGTAAGTGTGTATCAAAAAAGGAAAGACCCATCATATTATCTCGCAACCTCTCACGAAATCCATACAAGGAATCATTAATTACAATATTGAGGAGTAAATAATATTCTCAACACAAAAATAAACAACAATATAATCACCTCCGCAGCCAACAAGTAGAACAAATACCACCATATTACACACTGAACCGGCCCGTTCAAAAGAAAACAACATCAGGATACGCCTCGTAGCCAACCTCTCCAGACAGCTTCAATAGAGAAAAAAGAAAAATAGAACAATTATCATGTTGAGCAAACTCGCCGTCACAACTCTCCGTGGAATTTCCACCCGTGCCGCTCCCATCCTGGCTAACAATGTCGCTCCCACCGCAGCCAAAGCTGCAACCTTTCGACTTGCGAGCATGCGATTCTTCAGCAGCGAAAAGCCGTTCGCGGTGGATGCTCCCGATGGAGATCACGACCTTCAGGACGTGGTGCGTACTGTTGTTTTAATGCACTGATTTGCCTGAGGAATGGCCGATATCTAGGATGAATGATGGCTGGCGTGAATACCGGCAAAAACAACTGCACGAGAACACCAACCTAATTCTTTCATGGTACTGTACTTTTCCTTTGATCCCTTCTTATAACATTCCAGGAGGAGTCTGCCGACTGGGCCAAGCGAACCGTCGACGTGGCATCCGTGACAGAGAATGCTGACGAAATTACAGAAGTGCACAATGCTGTTTTTGGGGAAACGCTCTTTGCAGTTGACGCTCCAGACGGAGAGCATGATTTAGAGGATGTAGTGAGTTCATATTCGAAGATCGATTACAGCAACCATTTCAGTGATAACCCGCACCTTTCTTCTAAGCTCGTGACGCCATTCAATATTGTTTTTGAAATCTGATAATTATACAATTTGCAATATTTGCTCGCCAAAATGAAAGGAGGAGCATTTGACAGGGGTCAATAAAATTATCAACACAGCGTCTGTCCTCGAACGCCCCGAAGAAATTGAAGAACAGCGTCGTCTTGAAGGAGAAAGAGCTAAAAGAGCAATGGAGCGTGAATTCCAAAATCCAAAATATTAAACAGAGAAATTGGGGACATATATTCTAAGCTTAGCATCCGAGACATTGGGGTTGGGGTTTTTATGAATTATTTGAGTTGGCTTCGCGCATTTTTTTGTTGTGACGGATGCGGACGTCCATTCACTTGTAAAAACACCAGGTTTGAGCGAGAAAAATGCCAATAGGGGAGATCGAATCTCATCATTCTCCTTCGCCATCACGAAGTGCATTGCAACCTTGTCTGTCCTACACGCGAAATTGAATTAGCCGGGAATTCTAGTCGATTCCTGAAAGTGTTAGCAACGTCATCGTAGAGGGCTGTTAAATAGCACCGCTTTGAGTTGTAATCATCAACAAATGAACTTAATTTTTTCACTGCCTCAGAAGAATAAATCGCACCTCACTACTACTCTTCAGTTTAATTCTTCTACTTCACTAAACCACAAATTAATATCAGTCGTAGCTAATTGAGTATTTCCATGTCGGAAACCCACCCGCTTCCCATGTCACTTTCCCTACTGTGCCAATGTGTGGTGTTTCTTTCCGCGAGGTGCCACATCATTCGTTTTCGCCATCTCCTGCTTGCCCTTCGTTTTATTAGATGGCATTTTCACATCCTTTTGCTTACCCGAAATGTGGTGACTTTCAACCCCTTTTTCTTCGTGGACTACATTCTTGATGACGCCCACGGCCACAGTTGTCTTCATATCACGAACTGCGAATCGTCCGAGGGGAGGGTATTCCGTGAATGACTCGACGCAAAGTGGCTTTGTTGGCTCGAGCGTAACGAGGCAAGCATCACCTTTCATCACGAATGCTGGGTTCTCCTCCACGACAACTCCTGTCTTACGATCGATCTTCTGCTTGATCTCAGTGATTCTGCAAGCAACGTGTGCGGTGTGGCAATCAAGAACAGGGGTGTACCCGACAAAGATCTTTCCGGGATGGTTCAAAATAACTAGTTGGGCCTCAAAGGATCGAGCGCCTGAAGCAGGGTGGTTTCCTTCCAGATTTTGAGAATAAATAAACGGTTGTGTCAACTTTTGTTGCGATCTTCTTACAAGTGCAATGCAAATAATCTTGACGCACCTGCCTCACTGGCGACATCTCCTCGCTGCAAATCTTTCACTGCAACATTTTTGACATTGAATCCAATATTATCGCCAGGAGCAGCCTAACTCGAGCCCAGTCACACAAGATGCATGTACATCATCATTGTTATACGTCGTAGCAGAAGCCAAACAAAATGATCACATACTGGCAAACCTACCTCAGATTTTTGTTGATGATGCATCTCAATGCTCTTCACTTCGGTGCTTATACCAGTCGGAGCGAACTATAATGAAATGGGCAACGGAGGTAAGAAATCGATAGGTCATGCGGTTTGTATGGGACAAGAA
Organism: Conticribra weissflogii; assembly: GCA_036940025.1. Lineage (NCBI taxonomy): Eukaryota > Bacillariophyta > Thalassiosirophyceae > Thalassiosirales > Thalassiosiraceae > Conticribra > Conticribra weissflogii. Next base: position 18,691 of record JALLPE010000019.1, read on the forward strand.
ACATCATTTGCGAATATCACCTCAATATGCATTCCTGGCTTCATTACCCCTGTTTCAACACGCTGAAACAAATGAATGATTTTATTATATTAGTAGTGACATGTATTAAGTGCCTATCATTCATCACCAATTAAAAAGAACAAGCATGTAGAACTTACTCCCACAGGAACTGTTCCAATACCTGCAATCTTGTAGACATCTTGCAATGGGACCCTCAGGGGCTTCGTATCAGCGCAAAGATAATAATTCATCAGATGCCGAAGTATGAATGAAAATTGGCTAAATGATAATCAATGAGATGCATACCTTATCAATCGGACGTTTGGGAGGATGCACATTGTCAAGTGCCTCCACGAATGTAGGTCCATTGTACCATTTCATATTTGGAGACCGTTCGATAAGGTTCTCCCCATTCCATGCCGAAATAGGAACGAATGGGATCTTGACGGGCTTGTATCCTAGGGTCTTGAGATATGATGACACCTCCTCCTTTATCTCGAGGTATCGATGTTCCGAATATCCAACAGTATTTTCGTCCATCTTGTTAACAGCAACAATCATTTGCTTCACTCCCAAGGTGTGAGCTAGCAGTGCGTGTTCCCTCGTCTTCAATTATTGGAAAAGATCATAATTATTAGGACGAAAAAAAAATTGAGGTTGTGGTCTAAAAAATATTGTTACACAAACCTGGCCAGCCTTGGAAATACCCGCCTCGAATCGCCCTTCAGATGCATCAATTACTAGAACAGCGACATCTGCTTGGCTGGTCCCGGTGATCATATTTTTGATGAAATCCCTATGGCCGGGAGCGTCGATGACAGTGTACTGGAAGTTTGTTGTAAAGAATTGCCACGTAGCGCAATCAACTAGTAGTTGACCCATTGAACAGTATAAAAAACATTTGAGTTTGGCGATGAAAGTACCAATGATTTAATTATCTCAGACGTACTGGTTATCCCACGTTCGCGCTCTGCCTTGAGTTTGTCCAGCACCCATGCATACTTAAAAGAACCTTTACCAATCTCTGCAGACTCCTTTTCGTATTTTTCTATTGTGCGCTTGTCAATACCTCCTAGTTTGTATAGGAGATGGCCCGTCATCGAAGATTTCCCGGAATCAACATGTCCTATCACAACCAAATTGATATGCGTTTTATCCTTGTTGTCGTTTACCATGATCTCAATGCTGTTGAAACTGCTTCATCAATATACTAAACTTGTTTTTATGGGTACTATTGGTTGTGGTGTTGCAAATCATATGTCACTTCGTAGCAGTTCTCATCAATCACAGAAATGTTAGGTCTGTGACGGTTCTCAATTTCTCGTACCAAAAAGATCTCTTCTCCTGGGCGGAGTACCCTCGCGATGTCACTCTTTTCTAATTTTATTTTACAATTTTGAATGACGGCACCAAAAATTCTGCAAGGTGCAGGTCTCTAGACTACGAACCCAAGCTTCTTAGTAAGATTCTTCGCATCATCCAAATTCAGCCCACCTTCTTCACCAACTAGTTGGCCATTAACCAACCTGGAGGCTTGGTGTCGACTAGCACTCCACCGTACACCTTCACCTACTCGGACGTCTTCGGAGTAAAAACTGACATCGATCTCTCCATCTGCGTACTCATAGACCCCTGGTCCGGATTTGAAGCCGTTTTCCCAGATTCCCCTGTAAACGTCACCAGTTTTTTTAATATGAAAAACGCCAAACCCATGACGCTTTCCTGCTTTCCATGAACCAATGTATACATTGCCACTAGCATACTTATTCGTGCCCTTTCCATCTCGTTTGTTGTTGAGCCATTCTAATTGTAGACACAGGCACGGAAATAATCTAAGCTATGCGATGAAAAGAAATTTATTCAAAGCAAGTTGCACACGCAACTTACCTCCATCGTATTCATTTCCATTTTCATATTTCATAATCCCAGTCCCATGTTTTTGTCCATGTTCATTGACTTGACCAGTATATTCTCCGCCTGGTACTTTCAAGCGTCTCTGCGAAGACACTATCGAGGATTCTTCTCGATGAGCTTCTTGCTCTCCTCTTTTTACTGCAGCATTCCCATCATCTTCGTAATTTGAGCATGGAGTCTCAGGGTCCAGCCTTTTCGGGGCGGTAGACTCCATGTCACCGATGGCCGTAGGGTCATCTGAATGGTTTTCTGAGCAATATGGTGAGTTGTCTGCACCACTGTAGACTGAAGGTTCGTGATTGTTTTCGTCGTATGGTTTAGGATCCCGTGCAGTATGCACTTTCTCCTTGTCGCGTAGTTGATGTTTTGTTAATGGCTGCGACGTCATTGATATTCCCATCGGGTCTTTCGACTGATGACTTACGGCACTTCGAATTGTTCCTTGACCATAAGCACTTTTTGTATCAGAAGAAATACAACTGATCATGCTTCGGCTCGCTCCGTGACTGTTAATGTTCTTGGTGTCGGGTGATCGGTAAGGGCCGCGGTTCATTCCATAGCTACTCTTCACATCAATCATGCTTTCGAGGTATTTATTTCGCTCCATTAGCTCTTCCATTTTTGCCCCAATTTTAGATAGCGTTGTCATTGCGAATTCTTTTTCCGCAACAGCGCCTCCTAGGCGTTGAGCTAGCTGCCCATTCTCATATGTCAAGGTTCTGATTGTCTCTTCAACCTCGCTCATGTCAAATACGTTGGATTCATGGGACACTATTACTTGTGAGTTGTCAAACTCAGAATCTTCTTTAACAACTAGAGCATTGCAGGAATTAACTTCATTTTGTAGGTATTCCGAGGAAAAATTCATGTCGTTCTTGGTTAATGCATCCGATTTCATTTTTCCATATGGATCAATATCAATAGTATTGCCGGTTGAAGGTTTTGTCGCGTCCATCAAAACTGAGAGTCTTCTGCATAACTCTTCGCGATCTTCTGCCATTTCATTGATAATCGCTTTGTAATGTTGCAACTCGGCTTCCATCTCATCTGGTTTCTTCGCATCGATATCATAATTTGGATAAGAAAAGTTACGGTCACCATCGAATTTGGAATATTCCGACGTGCCACCAAAGCCTTTCTCCTGTATATTGTAGGCATTTGCATACACCTTCTCTTGCATGCTGTTCAATTCGTTTCGGAGAACATCATTTTCGGTCTTCAGATCTTCTATACAGCTTAACGCAACCTTTTTTTGGTCTCTCGAAGCTTTTAGCGACTCTGCCAATTCGACATTCTTCTCACGCAGTTTAACGACCAACGACTTTATTTCTCGGGCGGCGTTATTTTCTTCAGTGAGATGGTCTATGGCACGACGGAGCTCAGCGTTTTCTTCCTCTAGGTCAATGGAAGAATGATCATTATTTTCCTTCTCTCCATGCATTCTTCGAAGCGATTCCAGCTCGCTCTCAAGCTCGCCAACACGTTCGTCGAAATGGGCATTTACTTCGTTGAGTTGATTTTCCATTTCGTCGTTCCTAATAAGCATTGTCTTGGCCTGTGCGGTCAAGTCTGCCAACTTGGAAACCAATTCTTCATTCTCGGCTTCAAGGTCCTCCTCTACGAAAGGAAACATCAAAATTTATGAGTATTGAGTTAGTCCAAATACACGTCAAACATATTAGGACTTACTCTCAATTTGGATGTCTTCCACTGCTTCTTGTAACACCATTTTTGTTTGATTGGCGAAGGCGAGGTCGTTTTTTATTTTTTCCAATTCTTTCTGGTGATCCTCCTGAAGACGTTTGAAATTTGCATTGACTTCGGCTAAATCATTCATGATCTGTTCTGAAGAAGCGCTTTCTATGGATTGAGCTTCCATTGAAGTTAGCCTCTTGGTCAGCTGAGCATTTTCATCTTGAAGTCTTTCAAGTTCCGCACGAAGGCTTGTAAACTTCCACTGACTTTCATCATCAATCGATTCACGATCTGCTGAGCGACTCGCAATAGATTCTTTTTCGTTTGCAGCTTTTTCAAGAGCATCTTGAAGATGATTTACTGTTTCTTGAAGATCATTTGCTCTTGCTGTGGCATGTCGTTCGTCACTTTTTACTTTACGTAGATTTTCTAATTCAAACACAAGGTTTTCGATCTTGATATCTTTGTCCTTGGTAATGGATTCCTTTTCTTTAGTGACAATATCTAGGGTTGATTGAAGTTGTTCCACCTGCCTCTGCAATTCATCCACGATGGTGTCATTATTGTGCGCTTCGATCGAATTCAACTGATTGGTAAGATGAATATTCGATGCTCGCAGATTTTTCACCATCTCTTCGTTAGCAACGAATTGGAGAGAAATGGATTCTTTTTCTTTGACTGCTTTGTCCAAGTGTAATTGGAGATTTTCTATCTTGTCTAGCAGCTCGTCTATTTTCTTTGTGATGTCGGCGTCAGACTGCCCTTCGAACGAAGCGAGCTGGTCGGTGAGTTGATCGTTGGCCTCACGCAAATTATCCAGTTCTTCTTGAAGGCTTGCAATCATCACTTCGTTGTCTTGAATGATATCGCTTTTTTCGGCTGACAGAATTGAGAAACTCTCTTTTTCTGTTCTTGCTTGTGCAAGAGTGCTTTGGAGATGCTTTATATCTGAACTCAATTTTTCCTCCAATTCTGCCATCTTAGTGGCATTCTGCGTCTCCAGAAAAGTAATTTTGTCATTGAGTTCAGAATTGACACTATTCGCCTCGTTGAGCGTTGTAATGAGAGTCTCGATTTCCTCGTCTTTTTTCGTTGCCGACTCTTCGTACGTTAATGCTCTTGAAGCGATGGCTTCCCGTTCTTCAACAGCATTATTTAGTGAAGATTGAAGGTGTTCCAACTCAACGCGGAGATTGTCCTCGTTATTACTTTGCGACGACACTTCTAAAGATTTCAAAAGTGCCAATTTTTCTTCGCTGAGCACGGTTACCTTCGCCTCGAGATTCTCGATTTCACTCTCGTATTTGTCAATAGATTCTTTGAACAAATGTGACTCGCTTGTGAGTGCGTCTTTTTCTTTGGCGACCTGATCCAAAATAGATTGAAGCCGTTCTACTTCATTTCGTGATTCACATTCTTTCTCAATCAAAGCTTCGAATGATGTCAGGCGTGTAGAAAGTTCTGCATTCATTCGCATCGCCTCCTCTAATTGATTCCGAAGATTTTTCATTTCAGATTCATTCTCAACCATTGACGTACTCTGGGTGAGTAATTGGTCGTAATAAATTTTCTTCTCTTTCTGGGCTTCTTCGAGAGCAGATTTTAGGTGCTCTATTTCGTCGCGCATGGATTTTTCTTTTTCCGCCGATTCAACTCCATTCCGATTCTCAAGAGAAGCCACTTGACTGGTAAGAGCAGAATTAGCATCCTTCAGCTGCCCGAGTTCTTTCCTCAATCTTTCGATGATTTTTTCATTCTGCTGATCCTTCTCGTCAGTTTCAATTGACTGGGCACGGAAATATTCAGTCTCATTCTTTGCCTCTTCAAGCAAATGTAGAAGATTTTCAATCTCTAATCGTTGCTCCGCCTCTTTTTGGTTTGGAATCTTGGTTTTTTGTTCCTCAAGAACAGTCACTTGGTTGGTGAGATCGGCATTGGTGGAAATGAGCTCCTCCATGTCAGCTTCAAGTGCCTCGATTTTGCTGTCATTCTCTTCCACGGCCTTTTGATATGAAACCGACTGGCTAGCAATCGCGTCCTTCTCTTCCATAGCTTGTGTCAGCTTCGACTGTAGCAACAATATCTCATTTCGTACCGATTTCTCTTTCTCTTCCATAATTACAGCATTCTTGGCTTCAATTGAAACTAATTGTGACTCAAGTTCAATATTTGCTTCTTGGAGTTCACTCAGTTTCGTCCGAAGATTATTGATTTCGCTCTCATTCTCTTGGATTGTTTCCTCGCTGACTTGAACCCGACAAACGAAAGACTGCTTTTCTTCAATAGTCTCATCGAGAGCAGATTGCAGGCGAACAAGGTCCTTGCGCAGCGCCTCTTTTTCGTCCAATACTTCTGCACTTTGCGTTTCAAGATTTTCCAGCTTGTCAGTGAGTTGAGAATTGATTTCTCTTAGTTCAACTAATTCCACCTCGAGGCTCTCGATCTTGCTCAGACTATCCCGAGCAAGCTCGTCGTGACATGCCGACTTTTCATTGAGAACTTCCTTCTCTCTGTTGGCGTCGTCTAAAGCGGAGCGGAGTTGCTCTACCTCGTCACGCAAATCATCCACTTCCTTTACAGTTTCCTCTAGAATAACAATTTGCTCGGTAAGAACGGTATTGTCATTCCTAAACTTATCGAGCTCAGCCTGCATACTATCAACTTTGTTTTTGCTATCTTTCAAAACATTTTCATATTCATTGATTTGACTGATATTTGCTTCTTTGCCTGCGACAGCTTCTTGCAATTCAAATTGCAGTTGATCGATCTCCGCACGCAATCCTCCAGCATTATCTAATTCCTCTGATAATTGTTCTATGGTACAGTTTAGTTTTTCGATATCTTCCGCGTGGCCTCTTTCTAGCTCGAGTTTTAGATCGTATCGCATGCTCTCGATCATATCACTTTGTGATTCTTCTACCTCAGACCTGATTTTCTCTCTTAATTCGTCCATAACAACTGCATGCTCCTTGCTCAACTCAGCCTTTATATGTTCAATCTCTTCTAAACGATGTTTTTCAGTGGTTGATTTGATTTCCTCAATCTGCGCCATTGATGATGCAGTCATGTCTACTTTCAATTTTTCCATTTCTTCTTCATGCAGTGAAGCCATTTGCTCAAGTTTTTCTTTGAATGTTAAGGAAAGTTCACTTTTGGCTTGAGCTATTGCGTGCTCCAACTCTTTTGCGTGTGTTTCCTCGAGCTCCGAATACTCCGCTTTGCATTCAGAGATAATTTGTTTCAATTCTTCAACTTCCACTGAGTGTCTTTCGCGCATTTCCGCTTGGATGCGATCAATGTCCTCGGCGTGCTCTCGTTCTACTTGAGATTCTAACTGCTCCAATTCCTGTTCGTGACATGAAACGAGTTCCTCTCTGAGCTGCTGTAGTCGAGCTTCCAACGCCCTGGACGATGCCTCAATTTCAGAGCAAACTTTCTGTAATTCTTTCGTGTGGGCTTTCTCACGCTCCATTTGCTGCTCGGCGTTGGCGCTTTCCATCGCAATCATCCTCTTAGAAAATTCATCCAACTTATCCAGTGCATTTTTGTATTTTTTGTCATAGTCTTCGATCTGATTCGAAAGAAAAAGCTTCTCTTCATCCCATTGTTTCCGTTCGTCCTCAAAGTCCTGTTCCATTTGTTGGTAGTAGTCAATGTCGTCTTGCAACTGGTTCACTTGCTCGGAGTACTTTTCTTCCAATTCCTCTTTCTGTTCTTCTAGTTGACGTTCCAGGTCTCCTATAGTCTCTGATTCGAGTGTGAGTTGATCCTGCAAATCTCTGAGTTCGGATTCCAATTTATCGATCACTTCTTGCTTCGCTTGTGACATGAATTGTTGCTGTTCTCGCAATTCCTCCAGTTCCAATTGAAGTTCTCGCTCATTCGACGATGGTGGCCTCTTTCCCTCCTTCCAGACCTGCAATTCATCACTCAGTCGGTCAATAATCAAATCTTTTTCTCGATTACTTTCCTCCAAATCCATTGCACGCTGACGATCCCTTTCGGCTTTCTTCTTGTAGCCGTCGCGTAATTTCTCGAGTTGATTTTGCGACAGTAATACTTTATGCTGGAATTGTTCCTGTTCGGCGTGCCATTGCTCTCGCTCCTCTTTCACTTGCTAAGGAACCAACCAAGAAAAAGTCATAGAATCGATGAATGCAAGCGTTAGAGGAATATCTCGGAGTTTTTTTTTTGTGGGGGGGGGATATCGAGCACGACCAGGTGAGTACTTACTTGTAATTGTTGTCTCAATTGCTTTTCCATCAATGCAATCGCATCATTTTCAGTAGGAGGGGTAGACCGAACCGACTCGTCCTCGCCAGGCACGTACAATGATCGGCTTCTCGTTGGAGGTTTGGCCTGTTCCTGCTTTTCTTCGTATTCTTTCTCCAATTCCTTTCGCAGTTTCTTCTCTATTTCTCTTTTCAACCGTTTCTCGATTTCGGCCATTTGCGTCGCCAGGCGCTTTGCCAGTCGTTCCTGCATTTCCTTTTCGAGCTCTGCATTGCGAAGCTCCCTTTGTTGAGACGACTTTTCTTGCTCCTGAAGTTGATACTCCAGGATTTGTATTTGACATCGGAGCGCTTCATTGCATTGCATCAATTCTTGCTCCTGCTCGTGATTGTCGGCTCTCTCGGTGGATGACTGCGATGGTTGTTGATATTCTTGCTGCCGCCGAGTAGAAAGGCTGTTGTCATCTCCATCATTGCCATCGTTCCGTCCATCATTTTCCTCGTAGGCCCTCAACTGTTCTTCCAACATTTCGATTTTGAGCTCCATGGCCTCATTTTCTCGAGTGAGTTCCTCGTTGAGAGCCGTCAACTGTTTGTTGTTTTGGAGGAGTTTCTCGACTTCCGCGGTCTCCCTCGTGGAATCACTACTTTGAGGTTTTGCCGATGAGTTGAGTTCTCGCTGCAGTTCCACTATTCTAGCTAGGGACGTCGACAGCTCGTCATTCAAACGATCAATCACGCGTTGCTGATCGCGCTGGAGTGTTTCCCCGTCTTCGAGTTGTTGTATGTACGAATTTTCTCGTTCCGTTTGCATCTCTTTCTCATCTGCTCCCCGTTCCCTCAGATTCGTCATTTCCGATTGCATCGACAACATCTTGTCCTCTAGATCGGATTTCTCTCGAGAGAGTTCCTCTATTCGTGCGGCCATATCGTCTTTTTCATCGATGAGTGATTCCATCGCCTTTTCGACTTTGTCGTTGTCCTCGAGGTGATCGCGATGCTGTTGATGAAGCTGATTGATTCGCTCCTGAGCTTCGGACAATTGCTGGTCCAACGAGCGAATTTTGTCGAAGTAGGTCTGATTCACTTGCAGTTGTCTATCGTATCGCGACCGCAACTCGCCCAAATCTTCCTCGTGTCGCCGACGCAATTCGATCCGCTCTTCTTCGTTCCTCCGTCGCAAATCCGCAAGATCTCGTTCGTGTTGCTCTCGCAATTGTCGCATGGCGGCTTCCTCTCGTTGCGTTGTTTCCAATTCATCCTTTGGTTTGGTCGAGTCGTCCGCGGCGGGATCGCCGTCCGATTCACCATTCGATTCGCCATCTCCCCCGCTCGTTCCACCTTCCATCTTCGACAGCTTCTCGCGCAGCAACTCGCACTCGGCTTCGAGATCGTGAGCATCCCTCAATTCCACCTGCAAATCGTCTATCTCCTCTCGGCATCGCTTGAGAGAATTCTGCAACTCCATCTTGTCCTTCGTGAGCCCCTCGATCGTGGCGCTGACCACGCTTCCCTCGAGTCGGCCCTCCAGGTCCATTATCCGCGCCTTCAATTCCTCGATGCACTCCTCGTTGCCGATCTTGTCCTCCTTCATGAACTTGAGCAATTCCACCGCATCGTCCATTTGCTCCTGCAGGGCCTGATGCTCCTCGAACAGGGCGTCGTGTGCCTTTTTCAGCGTCGCGAAGTGTTCCATGGTCTCGGCCTTGGCTTCCGCGTGGTTTTGGAGGGAGAGTTTGAGATTCGCGATGGTCTCCCTGAGATCGTGGATGGTTTCCTCGTCGTTGCCGCCGCCGCCGTCGTCGATGTGTCCGGTGAAGTCGTGGAAGGAGGCGGATGGGATCATGGCGTCCCCGCCCTTGCTTTCCTTTTGGCCGATGGTGTAGGAGGATTGCCGTTTCAGGCCGGCTCCCGGGGGGCCGGGGGGCTTTTTGTCCCATTTTCGGAACATGGTCGAGAATCGTAATGCGTAATCGTTGGGATGGGAATTATTGGTTATCTTGTGGGTACGATAGAGTATGCAATGGATGGCCGCAGGAGGAGATTATGAGATGTGGAATGTGGCGTTCATTATTTTTCGTGGTACTAGGAAGAACAACTAATATGACATATCATGTGATGGAAAATGGGATGTCATGTGATGCATTGTGATGTAATGTAATGTAATGTAATGGAAAATTGAGTGCTCATCCCTTCTGCGATTTGTAACATTTTTCGGAATTTGTATGGGTCAATGTTCATAGAGGATCATGTTCAAAAAATTGGATACATAATATAACATCCACAGCAATATCAAGCGGGTGGCGAATGCTCCGAGTAAAAGAGACTCTTCCTAAACGGCGCCGCATCGAGATGTTCTTCTGATGGAGACCCCCCTTCACCTCTTTTGTCGGCACCCTTTCCGCTTCGAGAAATAATACTACCCATTCGAATCTCACCTTCATTTGACGGACATGATACACACTCAAGTAGAACGGCCCGCACAATGATATAATAATATCATATGTATAGTATTTTATTGTTCAACGCAGACATGTTCGCGATAGAGTGTATGGTAGGTGTATCGTTATGCCTCACTAATAATGTGTTTTATAATACATGGCATTATGATGTTTGCAGACCATGATCCGCTCAAAATATTTGTATTATTTTTATACACACACAGATGTATAATTTTTTACCGTAACATATATCTGGT
>JALLPE010000020.1:0-20644 GCA_036940025.1 Conticribra weissflogii
AGAATAGAGAATAGAGAATAGAGAATAGAGAATAGAGAATAGAAAATAGTGAATAGAGATCAGAGAATAAAGAATAGTTAATTGAGAATATAGAATAAAGAATAGAGAATACTGATTATGCACAGGGTTAGTCACAGGATTAGTGATAGGGTCAGTGACATTTGCTGGCAATGAGAGTGTTGCTACCAATTACAGAACACACAATTGGTGTTAGTGTCTTGAAGCCATTGTGGTGACAGTTGCAGTGTCTGGCAGTTATTGATGGCATTGAGAGTGAGGTAAGTATCTATGAAAAATGGAAATAAAAAGAGGGTCAATTTGGCAGAATCAAGTGAGTTGGTGATGTAAATTTACCAGATATTTACTTAGAACATATTGAGTACTACCAATGTGATATCTAATATTGATCACTTTCAATATTAAACAATTGTGGTATCAAAGAGAAAACAAATTTAAAAACCAGTTTATGCATGGATATTAGAAGTCCTGTTTCATTGATGTATTTGCTGTATTTGAGTCTCTGAAATTATTTTCCTCTACGAGAATGATTGTCACATAATTCCATTTTGGATGTTGGACAGGACATTCAATTCCCATTCAAGGGATTTGTGTGTGACCCTATGAATGCAAATAGAAGCCAACATATACCTGAAAATTTTTTCAAGCTGATCAGCAAAAAATTACATTTGACATTGGTCATTGATGACTACCACCCTCTTATCACAACTACTCTTTAGAATCAAAATATAATTGCACACCAAAACCCACTTATGACTAATAATAACAAATAATGATGTTATCTAAGCTCCTTACCTGACTACCATTCATAGCACCAAATACTTTTAGGTCTTTATTGTGGCTACTTTTTCTTAGCTAACAACATGGCATGTGACAGCATCCAACCATGTTGTTGTGGATTTGGTTAAAACATGGCTTGAATTTGTCAGCCCAACAAACCAAACAGCACTATTCAGCCAAAAACACAGGAGAGGGGGGCAACTAGAAATTCATTCATGCATCATTTTTACTTTATATCATCACTTAAAAATTATTACATGTTATTACTGTTATGATATAAGCTCAGCTTTATGCTCCAACTTCAAACCAAAGCATAGATTTCTTCTAATAGTATTTTAGAGTATATGATTGGATGATTTGTTTCTCTTGGGATGAGCCATGGCAGTAATGATTGTGGACCATATCATTGTGTGAGCAAAACAGGTAATATTTGTGCACAAGAAAATTCAATGTGGTCCTTGTGCAAAAAATTATGAGGATGTAACACTTTGTGCATAATTAAATATGCCCCTGTTTAAACTTGCATATACCCTCTTTGTGCAATTCCAAAGAATTTATAGTATAATATTATAAAATGGATGCTACAGTGTACAATAAAGCTACTGGCTCAAACCTAAGTTTAATCCCAGTTGTTGCACTACTGCTATATTTACTTTTTTGGGCAAACGCTGCCCTCATTTGCACCCTGTTCACCGTGAGTGGTATAAAAAACTTTATATATCTGAACACAATCATTCAAACTACAAAGAAATTTTCTCACACAAAAATTTGTTTGAAATTGATGTACAAGCTCACATGAGCCATTCTAGAAAATGATTACTGTCTTGCTAACTGTTGGGTGGTTTATAACAAAAATGTTCATTTTACAACAACATTTTAATTGGGAGGTCCACTCATGACTAACACATCATGTTTTGAAATGGATGTTGTAGAAACTGGTATGCTTCTACCTCAGGAAAAATCACACTCTGTCCTATGCCCTGAGGAAAAGTCTGAGGAAAAGTCTAAACTTGCATTAAAAATTTACAATGAAGTGTGTATTGATGGCTTGGTCAATTTTTATTTTTCATTGATACTCATATTTATGTTCATTTTGACTAACATTCTTTGGCTTATTGTGACTGTCTCAGACCTGTTCCCACTCTACAAAACTACTGAAATTAGGGTCTTGGAAGTAATAAAAAATCCTTCTACAACTTAAATAATGGGGGTCTGAACCTAGGGAATTTCTTGCTTTGAAAATGGATCTACAAATTAAAACCTTGTACTAAATAATATTCAAGACCTACTGTAACATTGGCCAAAGGGCTTATTTATTGAATTATTGCACAAGATTAATTATTATTGTTAATAATACATCAAATCAACATGTTCAATCATCATTGAGCACTCCCAGCCTCTGAAGCAACCCTCTGAACACCATGGATACACAGGCTGCAAAAACAGTGGAGTTTTTGCTCCATAATCCCAACACAATGATCCTGGAGTCCATGACTGTGGTCCAATCAATTTCTCCATCAAAGGTATCAAATTGCAGCATCCAATAGCAAATAAGACAAGTTTACAATAAAAAGAAGTCACCAGTCCCATCTGCAGTATCCACCCATTCAAATGCATCTAATTTTTCCACTTACTGACCAAGTGATCTCATCATCATCAAATATGGTAATTGTTTCTTCAAATGAGACAGATACATCCTCTGCTCTTTTGTAGTTGTCCTCATTCCCTGCCCTTGGAGGAGAAGGCATCCATGATGGAAGTGACTGGTGAGATGGTGGAGGATGATAAGGAGGAGGAGGAGGAGGAGGAGGAGGGTGATGAAGTGGCCATTTGAAATAATTATCATCATTTACTCAACTAACATCTCATTTTACAGAATGTACATGAAATGTAACATCATTATCAAACTCAACATAGATTCTCTACACTGATGACAATACACAGCCTCTGTCCCTAGTCATTTACAAAGAGGGCTGCAGTGGTGGTAAGATGTTGGGGGCACTGGCGTTGTCATGTGTGTGGTGTTTGTTAAGGTGATGGGTTTTTGCGAAAATCCTTCTCACAAACCAACTTGTTGGGTGCAAAATAAATCCTATGTAGAGACTGGTAAAAAAATTCCGGCCATTTAACAACGGCGCAACAACTGGAATTCAAAAAATTGGAACTATTTTTTCAGTTGATGTCACATTTTTTCCGGTATGGTAGGCAGGTAGGAGAGTAGTTATGGTACTTTACCTCCTTCGAAATCGTCAGGGACATTTTACGCCCTCACCAAGTAGTAAACAAGCATTGCATTGACATTTCTGGACATCATGGCCCGAGGAAGACGAAACAACACCCGCGGCGTCGGAGATGGCGCCCTACTCGCAGCCAACCGTGCCATAGAGAAAGAAGACGAATATCGACGTGGCGTTAGCAAACTCCAAGCCAGAACCACCGTCCTCGCGGAGCTTCTCACATCTGGAGGTGACGTCGAAAATGTCCTCCTTCAATCGGGAGGAGGCAACGCCGAAAATTTCTTAGTCGAGTGTCGAAATCGTATCAAGGCTCTTGCTGAGGGAAATGCAAAGCGAATGTATGAGATTGATTACTTTTTAGACGCGGTGAAAGAGGTCAAATCAGAAGCGGAGACTCGTCGGCTTGAGAACGGCGACGGCGGGGATGACGATGAGGGTGAGCCGGGCATTCGAACAAGTGCTCCCAACTATGAGGTATCTATCCATGACGCCCTTGTTAGAGCTCGTGAGAGGGGGGAAGCTGATGATAGCCGCGTTCCTGCGGAGGAACATAACTTTGTTCTCTCTGTCCGTCAAAAATTGGGAGAAAAAGTTTTGAAAAAGCGATCACGTTCTTCTAGGGGAGGTGACGATGATGAGTTGGAAGTTGTCAATGAAAACAACGTTGACGATATTCACAAATTCAAATGTCCGATTACTGGAATGCTGTTTGAAGATCCTGTAAGGAATAAAAAGTGTGGCCATACGTACAGTAGAGCTGGATTGATGCAAATGATTCACAATAGGAAGAAAACTTGTCCTGTCCCTGGTTGCGCAAATAATAGAGTGTCTTTAGAACAGGTCGAAGATGACGATGAAATGGTTTTGAAAGTAAGGAGATTTAAAACACGGGAAGGTGCTGCCAAAAGGAGAAGAGAACTCGAAGAAGCTGAAAATGAGGAGGGAGATGAAAGATTCACTGTAATCAACTGAGAGATAAGTATTCGAATCTTTTTGGGGGGATGTCCTGCGAGATTGGTGCATGTTATAAAATTATAGTAATCAAGGAGCATTCGTAGAAGTAGCATTCAGAGTTTGGAAAAATTCAGTTTTTCTAATTTAATCAACAACAGGCTTTTTCACTTGTCAATATGACTTTTCTCCTTGTTCTTATATTTGTCAATGTGTCAATTTTCGCATATCATTCGGAGCTATCAATCATTCGTAATGCAACAGCTAGGAGAACTTCATGTGAAAAATGAAACACATAGACAAAACTTGTTGTGTCCCTACAGACGAGCACTTGTACTAGACACCGAATAGTTAACGATACATAACAAAATAAAAACTCGCGCTTACGAATTCACCTATCCTCGTCCTCATCCTCATCCATATCTCTGAATATTCGGTGAAATAGAAGAACTGGATCATTATTCTCATACGAGTGCTGTGGATGAAGCAAAACATCGGACACTCCATCAATCGATCCAGGCTCTCGATCTCTCTTTCTAATCGAATATAACAACGAAACACAGGGAATCAATGTAGGGATCCAAACATTACCCAACCACCAACCCAAACCTGTCTCAAATGGCTTTAATGGGTCCTGTATCCTAGAAACAAAGTCTGCAGTCATCCAACCACTTCGTAATGCATATGACAGTGCAGTGAAAATCATGGGTATCATCATTTTATTGACGATGTTGCGTTTCGCTTGGCCACGAACTTGTGAGAATGTTGGCAGGGAGGAAATCCGCTTGTAGACCATGCCACAGCATATCGACACAACTGCACTGTGAGCACCCCACGCCGATGCCTCTATTATTGTTCCCACCTTGTGAATTTGAGATTTAGACCTAAAATCATCCACTCCCGCAAAATCTCCAGAAAAGAGAACCACAGCCTCCAGAGTTGATGATACAATCATGACAATGCTCGCAAATGCAAGTATCAGAGGGTAGAGAGTAAAGACGATCTTTTTTTCAGAGGCGCCAGCCCTCGCTCGAGATGTGACAATAAACCAAAATATCGTCACAGTTGCATAGGTAGAAAATTCAAGCATACCCCTCCCGATGATATCCAGAAGTGTGTAGTTGAAAGGATTTGTCGTGTTTGATGCCACCATGTCGGCATATGCGACGCCCTCGACTACCATGGTAGTCCACAGCAGAGAGTGCACTATCCTCTTTGTCGTCAACCCATCAGTCCTAAGGTATTGAACATCATCATCTGAGGAACGACGAAAGAAGTCAGAACCACAAACACCGGAATAGTGGTAGAGTAATCGCCACGAGGCTATGAACCAAAGCACGACTGTCACGGATATCCCGACGATTCCTGCATTGCGACTAGTCAATATGCTTCCGCTTTCGACGGCAAAGGAGACGAACATGATTAATTGTCTGAAAATATCACAACAATAGGACGTTTTAGCGGCGCAAAACGTCACTATCTTTCGCGGTGGAGAGCATTATATGGTCGGTGGCCGTCATCGTTTGTGGGCGCATGGTACCTACTGTTTGCAAAAATCTTCGAGAAGTTTCGTGACATAACCACCTTTTTCCTAAGGCAGATTCAAAGTATTATTGCTGTAATCATGTAATTAATTATTTTTTGTCAAAAAAGGTAAATATCAATAATTTAATTGATGTAGCCTTTTTATTTTAGGAAATAGATATTAGCAGGTACGTACTGTACTACATTATTATGGTTTCTGAGTGCGAGATGATGGTAAACATGGCTTCCTTGTCCTCCACCGCCGCATACTATGCCCAAATGAAATCAAAATGGGCATCAGAATATCCTTCATCCGAAGATATTGAAAGCATCTGGGGCTTCTACAAGGAATGCGGTTACGCTGACCCCCAAACCACTTTGCGATCCATGCTCGACCCCATCACTCCTTTGAAAAAAAAGAGAATTTTGGATTACGGCTGTGATAAGGGATTGATGCTAGAATTCTTTTGCAAAGGACTTGATGGCGACATAAAGGGTTATGGGGTTGATATTAATGATGAGGCCATCAAAACTGCTAAGGAACGATTTCCTGGGTTTTTGTTTCAAGTTGGCGATGGACTAACCATACCCTATGACGACAAATATTTCGATGTCATCCTAGTTATGGCGACGATAAAACATGTGAGATATGAGGATAGGGATGCCGTTTATGCTGAAATTAATCGTGTTGCAGACTATGCCCTTGTCGTCGAGGCAGATGAAAAGGAACAGAAAGTGCAAGAAATGATGGGGTGGAATTTTTACAATTCGAACTTTGCTATGGAGTTTGAGAAAAATTTCAGTGTATGCGTGAAAGTTGTCCGTGAAGGAGGTGATATTTTGGGTCTTTACAAATGCAAATAGGCATATTCTTATTAGTTGGGGTGTTTGAAATGCAGTAAATTGGTATGATTCGTTTACTATGTTTTTGACTTGATATAAATCGGCGAGAGTAATGCCGGTCTTGCGGCTGTTAACCATTTAAGTATATTAATTTCTTATTCTCAAAAGTAAGTGTAATGATAAACGACAACGCCATTGCATTTCACTTTTTCGTCAACAAGATCTATCTACCTCCATGGCTTTCTCAGTTTCAAGCAGCTGGACCGCTGCTGGAAGATTTCATGAGGCGAGGAAGATATTGCACTTGAACCTGACTTCTTACGATACAAAAACTTATCTAAAGTCAAAGACCTTCGATCACAGACCAACTCAACAACACCCTCCACTAAGAGTTCGTCTAGAATATATGTCACGATTTCAATAGTGCACAAATGACGCAATTCTAACCACCTGCTTGGAACATTGGTCCAATGCCGACACTGCATTTCGAGCAGTACTTCATGACCTGCTAGCGCTTTCGACCCAAGAGCGTGAATGGCCATAGCCTTCAGATTATGAATAGTTTGTTCGTTCAAAGTTCCGTCAGGTTTGCAGTACTGCACGTAACCGACAGAATTATATGCCGCCGTGCTTTGCTCACGGATATATGCTGCATTGTTACTCAGCTCTTTCCAGGCATGAGAATGTGCCATTATGTCAAAAACAGAGGGTTGGTTGACGTCATCAGCTAAAGACGATGTCTTGGGGAGGTTTTTGTGAAAAAAAGCGTTGGAATTGGCGTACATCACAGTTGGAGGCATACTCATATCACAAGACTCTTCTTCTTGTTGAGACGAGAACAGCGATTCTTGGGCACGCATACGTTCAGAAATATTCTTTTGGCGCCTTCCGTTGCCGAGAATAAGGTTGCGATAAGATAACTTCCCTCCGGAGGTGCCTGGTGTAGGAAGTTGGATGCCTGTGTTTACTCTCTCCTTTTCCTTTGTTGAAGCTTCGTGTTTATCTTCCACGGCTGTGCATGTCGCCAAATTGATATCCCAAGTATTCATGCTACAATACCAAACATCGGGTAGATCCGAAGCGGAGATTCTAGGAGGGAGTCTTCTCCATTTTTCGCACTTCTCACATTGAACCCACTCTTGTTTGGTCTCCAATTTGTTATCAGATTTTTCTTCTTTTGCGGCGGCAGCTCTTCTCTCCATGAGCTCCTTGTTGCTAGGGCGGCCTCGTTTCGGCTTCTTCACAATTTCGACTGCAGATGTGGGAGAGGCATCATCTCCAACATTTTTCGGAGACGTAGATCTCGCCACATTATCTTTCGAATCTGTAGATGCATGATCCAAGTCTTCATTCGTTTGAGGAGACGAAGGGATTTGTTTCCTACTATCGAACTCAGACTCCTCCTCACTGGCTGACTTACTCGGCCGTTTTTCCGATATTGCGTCGCCTTCTGCATCAAGTTGTTTCTGTTCCAACAATTGCAACTTTGCAGCTAGTTTCTTCGCGCGTTTCTTCTCTTTGGCGACCTCTTTCGGTGTCTGTTCAGGAGCTTCGCAGTCATTTCGTTTTTCGTCATACGTATTGAGCTCGCAAAACCAATGCTCGGGAAGATCTTCGAGGTTCACGTAGGCTGGAAGATGGCGCCATTTCTGACATCGGTCGCATTGTACCCACGGATCTTCTTCCACAATTCCTTTCCCTTTTTTCTTGGGTTTAGTTTTCTTCTCTGCGATACGGTCGGCGGCTTTTTTGGCGGCATTACGACCAGCTCGCGCTGCAGATAACAACTTTGTTTTGTCATCTTGTAACGAAGAAATATCTGTCGTGAGTGATGCAGCTGAGTTCAGAGGAATGCCGATGCTCGTGTCGCCATCGGAGTGGGAGGGTCTCTTTTCTGGATCTCTTCTTTGGTCCTCTGCTCCGTGGCTTAATTTTGCTTGTTTACTACTTGGTTGGTTTGCGGCATCCTCTGCATCGGACTTGAGCAATTCCTTTTGATTCTTCGTCAGACACTGGTCTTCGGCACTTTGCTGTGGTCTAGGAGTATTTAAAACTTCCACAACCTGGCCTTTCTCATCCCTTCGCTTCGCTTTTGTTTTGATGTGAATTTTTAGTGATGTTGGTTTCTTGCTTTGGAGTGGCTAAAGAATTTCGATTAAAATTTTGAATAACGACATGAGATCATGAAAACAAGAATGACTTCGATCATTAATTGATAAGATTCTTACTTTGAGAGAACTTAGGTCGCCTTGGCTACTTGCGGGTTGCAGAGTGTCAGGTTCATGAGATTCTGCATCTACTTCGCTAATTTCAACAATGGAATCACCATTTAGTTTTGCCGTAGGAACATCTTGCTCGTTGGGTTTTTCATTTTTCGAAGAAACCACATCGGCGTTAAAAGATGCTTTTTCTTTTTTCTTCAGTGGTTCGTTGGAGTCAGGATCCGAGTCGGAGAGGGGGCGTTTCTTTGCTTTCAACTCCTCTTCAATTTTCTTCCGCTTCGCCCCTGGCAAACCAATCTTAATGCGGGGTTTCTTCACAGGTTCTTTTAAGCTATTTTCGGGATTCTTCTCGTCCTTTGCAACCTTCTCCTTCATTTCGGCATTGTGGGGACTAATGTCTCCAAATGATCGCTCACGTTTGATTCCGACCCCTTCGACATTGACACGTGATGGAAAATCGGTCGAAGGGAACGGTTTCTTCGGCGCAGCTATGTTTGAGGGTGGCGCAAATGACGCACTGGAACAGGTCGATCCGCTGCTTGAGCTACCGCCGCTATCTGCTGCTTTAATTTCTCCGTCTTTCGGGGACAGATTAGGTGGGATAGACGATGACTTTCCATTATCGAGTCCATCTGGTTGTTTTGCGAGTGGTGGAGATTTTTCTATTGGTGGTTGATTTGGTTGCGTTTCTGCTTTCGATTTTACTTGCACTATGTCCTGACTCGACCCGTGAGATGGAAAGGTTTTATCATCTGGTTTGTTTCTAATTTGATGAAGCGATACCTCCTGTTCGATGTCATCATCCCCCGGTTTCTGTTGGACCGGTGTAGTAGACGACTGAATAACACTTGGATGCTTGCATTCGTCGTCCGCTTCCTTTTCTTTGATAACTCTTAGATTGGACTTTTCTTTTGGATTATTTTCCGCCATAAAACTCTGCTTTATCTCTTCTGCTTCTTTGGATGGCTCATCATGATGATCTGGAGTGGCGTTGCCCTTTTCACCTTTCAACTCGCTGTCTCGCTTCGAAGCGTTACAGTGCGGCGTGACTTCATCCATAGGCGTATCTTTAGACAATGCTTTCGGAATACTCAACTCATCCTGATCCTTACTCGATGTTAGCTGGATAGATGAGTTAGTATGGCTCGAGGAAACATTTTTGTCCCCGTAACCAGGGGACTCTGATACCTTAGAATTCTTCGATGCTTTCAGTTCCGAAGATCTTTCGCTAATTGCCGGCTCGCCCAGCGATTCGTCCGACCCAATAACTTCGCCTTCCTCCTCATCACTTTTCTCGTCATCCCCATCCGAATCGTCTCTCAATTGCGGCGGGGGAATAAACGCATGAGCATCTGCACGATGACGTCCATTGTCAACGGCATCGATTATGATATCTTTATCCGGAAATTCGGCAATCTCCGCAGTCCCGTCGTCGTATTTGATCTTAATCCGTCGTCCACCGCTATTGGTGCCATCGATGACGCCGCCGTACCATTTGAGTTTCCGAGATTTCCTACCGTGTACATTCTTCGTGCTGGTTTCTTTGACGAATCGGACTTTGACCCTCAGACCCTTGGCCACATTTTTGCGTTGTTTCTTCTGAGACATCTCCCTTATCCATTGCATTACTTCTTGTGTGGGAGGTTGGACCGTTTTGGGCGTCATTCGTCCCGGCAACACCATCGGGCTTGCCATCATTGACGACCTGTTAACATCCTCTTCTTCCCGTTCTTGACTTGGGTCCTTAGTCGGCGTCATGGGATCTTCTTCTTGCTCCCCCCCTGCTTCATCCGCCTTTTGTGATTGTTGTTTCTTCTTCCAATGAGTCTGTATCATATTCGCTGCAGCATTCCTCTTCTGTTTTTTTACCGCCTTCTTGGCTTGCAATTTAGATTGTTTCTTCTTCAACATAACGCGTTCTCTACGACGGTTCGCCTTATCGTTGTCATCCTCTTCGTCTTCTGAACTGAGGTCAGCGTCGAATAATTCTTTGGCTTCTTTGTCGGCTTTTGCATGAGAATCTTCCGAGGAGGAATCGCTGTTGTTGTCGTCGTCGTTGTCAAAGCCATCAGAGTCACTCGAAAGGTCGTCGTCGTCGTCATCGTCGTCATCATCATCACTGCTATCGCTGCTGCTCCCACTGCTACTGCTCGATGCCGACGAGTGCCCCCCTCCCTCCTCGTCTTTCTGTCTCTTCTTTTTCTTCTTCATTTTCCCTTTTTTGCCATCCCTGTTGGAGCTCAAGCTCCCGTTGTCCTCATCGTCCTCACTGGAACTATCCCCATCATCGCTACTGCTGCTGCCGCTACTGCTCGTGCTGTCGCTACTACTACTGCTCGATGAAGATGAAGACCCAGAAGAAGAACTGCTTGACAGAGTCGACGACGAAATAGATCCTTTCCTATGCTCCCCATGAATTGTACCATCTCCCACCGCCTCGAGATGAATGGTGGGATGCCTCGTTCCATCGCCCGATCCCACATCCTCCAAATGGGATTCTAAGGAATCATTTCTCTGTTTCTGCAGTTCCTGCTGCTGCAGTTTTTGCTTGCGCCGTAATTCTCTCTCTCTCCGCCTCTTCATTTTTTTAGCCCTCTTCCTCGAATCCTCACCCCCATCCTCCACCCCCTCTTCGTCATCCTCATCCTCTTCGTCGCGGACGTATTCATACTCCTCCTTCCTAGGACGACCCGGTCCCCTTCTCTTGGATTTGATCTTGAGGCGTTTCCTCCGCTCCTTTTCGGCGAATCTTCCTCCTCGGCTGCCGCTATTTTTTCCTTTTCGACGCCGCTCTTTGTCGCGTTTTTTTCGATCGTTGGATGTTTTCTTTTGGGAGACACTCACGCCGGATTCTTCGAGGGATTGTTTGAGGGCTAGCCGGAGGGAACTCATTGCTGTAGAAATTTTTTTGTGAGATGACTTCAATATTGATTGTGGCAGTGAACACGGGAAGTAGGATTTCGGGGTATACAAGTTGTCAGAGAACAATGTGAACGACGAGGATGAAAAAGGCTCTGGATTATTTCATGAAAAAGGTTGTCTTTTTGACATGGCAATGAATGTCCTTGTTTCTACTACGCTACTATTACAGGTGCTGACGGGGGGGTCAATTAGAGCGATTTATGTCAGAGATGACAAGCTGTTTAGGTTGAGAGGAGTTGTGTAAAATAATAATTGATATCATAGGTATTTATCAATATTATATTGATTGTTACCTTTTTTCATAAGCTTTTTCCGCAACATCAAAGCAATCTCAGTTAGATGGTAATACTTCTTACTGACTGGAGGAATAAAAAATTGGGATCACCACAGTCACCCGTGCATAGTGCAGTTTGCAGTAGAGTACCTATTGTAGATTACATACATGCGGTGCACATCACTTTTTTCACATATATCTGGCAGTCAGTATTTTTTACGGCACACTATTGCACTCTATTACACCCAAACGTCATGTCCGACGCAGCCCCCACATCATCGTCCGGGACGGACCTCAAATCCGGTCCCTTCTCCGTCCTCTACAAGGCCGTCAAGGGCAATACACAAGTCTTGGTCAATGTTCGTAATAACCACAAGCTTCTGGGGAGGGTCAAAGCATATGATCGGCACATGAATTTGTAAGTCGATAAAGTAGACTTTGATTCATCCCTTTTTTGTCTTGGTCGAGCGGCTTCGGCGAATGAGAATTCGTGATGTAAAAATTTTACATGTCGCTTTGAGACTCTTGAATGCAAATTTCTTGATGAAATTTTCCAATGGAACTAATTTTCAAACTGTGCAAATAAAATTCTGATCTTTGTTGTCTTTCCATCAACAAAATCGAAATTATTAAAACGAAAATCGTGAAATTGGCGATTAAAGACTGCTCGAAGACGTCAAAGAAATGTGGACCGAATATTCCAAAGGGGGGACGAATCGCAATCACAGCAAAAGAGGGACTTCCGTGAACAAGGATCGATACGTGAGCAAAATGTTCTTGAGGGGAGATTCGGTAATTTTGGTGGTCAGCAATCCGGCCGCTTTGGCAGCGGGATCCGCTGGTTCGAGTTAGTGATGTGACTTGGTTGGGAGGATTCATCATTTATGATATTTTACGTCGGAATAAGATACACAATATGTGGGTAACGTTTGTCGGGTGATAGACTGCTGGCAGGGAAATGGAGATTGTGACTATTTGGTGAAGGAGTGAAAGAACTGGAAGTAGATTGAACTTTGATATTGTTTCTGGGGGGATTATTATTTCAAGAAGGAAAATTATCGCTTTGAATGCAACTATGTCTTCAAACAGAACGATGCATTGTGTTGAGGGGGACAAATTTCATTATTCGGATAAATATAGACTTCATCGCTGCATAATATCACTTTGACTATCGTCGAAAAAGTAATAAGAGTTCAATCATGCAGTTGTTTTTTCATTGATTATCGTGGAACCCGATCATTCGTGATCTAAATGCAGTTGGTATTTGTGTTCGGAGCAAGGAAATTCATTCTGACGCAAAACTGACAGGCTTACTACTCTATCTCTCGACATATTTTCATCACGAGAATCATTCTTACTATTACTGCAAATTTTATTCAGGCTTTTCTAAGATATCTGCAATCGTGTCTCATCGATCGAAATTGGTAAAAAAATATTGGACGTTTAACATTTAACACCGATACTTCCAAGACTTACAAACAAAAAGAAAAAGAAACCAGAAGGTTCCATTTTTTTGAACTTCTGGGGTTGTCATCAACGATCAGACAAAACAAAACATAGATGTTTGACAAAAACACTGCTTGTTCTTTCCTAATTAGACGATAGCATCAAATGGACCAGTCTTACTCCCATGTGATGGGCACCACTTCAACTTTGGCCATATCCTCCGGGAAGAACGCTGCATTCTTGGCACCCTTCTTTTTTCCAAATCCCATAATTAACGGGAAAAATGTCATCATCAGCCCAAAGGGTGCCGTGCTGCTACTAGGTTCGGGAACCTTCGAAGGATCAAAAGCATGCTTCTTCATGATGTTTTGCACGGGCCCATCAACCACGAACTTGGACCCATCTTCATTGAAAAGGGCATTCCTGTTCAATAGAACAATGCTCGGTGCAACCGCTCCGACGAATGTATGGCATTTGGTGCAATAGCAGCGAGCATGAGACCCCTTTTCTCCGACTTTGACGAATCCGACCTTGGAACGAGCCTCGTCCGTGGACATATCCGTGGGATATTCGACGTTTGTCCCGCGGACGAGTGTGAATGCGGCTCCGTCATGATCGAGGCCGCTAATTCCGTCAAAGCCCTCTTTGGCTTCGACGCACTTAACGGAGGCGACGCAGGAGTGGCAGTGGCAGTTCATGTGCGTCATCTTGCCTTGGATGCGGGCTTCGATGGCGCCACATTTGCATTTGAAGGTGATTTCTTTCGTCATGGTTTCACGGTTTTGATTGGAATTAGAATTATGGAATATAACGATCTGTTCTCTTCCTCAAAAATAGAATCTTCCGTGTCAATGAGTTCTCTTCGAGTCCACGACCGACCGAGAAAAAGATAAGAATCACAACAACTTCAACCCAATTGTGTGTCCCTTTTTGTATCCAATTTAGGTACAATTCAAATATATGTGACATTCCTCTTGAACACTTTTCGGTAAAATAACAATATTATGGTTGAGCTTTCTTGACCCGCGAAAATATTGTGTGAATTATGATAGTGACTCCTCAAATCATGATCATGTTCTCTTGTGAGATAACTACCGCTACAATACATCGGTATTGGCTATGGAAAATGGTAATTCTTTGATATTGGAGTTGAACGATATACATATTCTCCTGTTTAATATTTGGCAAGAATCAAGAATGAACAACCTTCATCATTAAATCCGAAACCTCTTGCCCCGGGGCAACGTCAATTAGCATACTTTGCAACTTCTCCATCGGCATGGTGAAAACAGCACCCTCGCAATCATTGATACCATACGACACTATCAATTTTCCATTCATATCACTTCCAACAACATCTAAGCCGGAAGCAAATTGTATTATATCCGCATCTTCTCCCGAAGGCAGTGAGAGAGATCTGAAAGCAAATTCATTGGATAGGCGCTTCAATTTGAAAGGCCTGGAATTGATATCGTCATAGGTAGCCGTGCCATCTTCTAGAGTAGTTGGTACTTGCCTCGCGATTGTGAAAAAGACATGGGTATAATGATGCCCATGTAAGGCGAAATTCGATGACTGTCGGTCTTCCGGTCTATGGAAATGGGCTATTCCCAACAACTCCCCAGTGGATGGTAACGGGATCATGTAGCCATTCGTTCCGTGGATGTTCGATTTCTGTTGCTGTAATCCCAGGCGTCGATGATGTCTGCGTGGTTCGTCCATTTCGAACGTAAAAATAGGAAACATGTTGCGATTTGACGGTCTCTCGTCAGTGATAATACGCTCTGATTTCATTCTTTCCAGAGTAATTTGTCGATTTTTCGTCGAAAATGGCGAGTAGTATACACCTTCTTCTTCCAGCCTCCGTCCTTCTACAACGTCTCCGATGTTAACATCTACAACGGTCACAGGGTCGACCCAAGTCAGCGCCTTCAGACTTGGGTTGGACAGCCATTCAACTGATCCCTCGTTGGAGTCACCCCCATTGCTTCGGGCCACAGCCTCCTCTGAAATCAAAGCAATGTTCCTTCCACAACAAACTCGTATCGTCTCGCTCGCCTTGACATAAGCCACAAGCTTTGGGTTACCACCATCAGCATCAACCGCTTCTTCCGAGGAAGTAGCCGACTCAAAATGAATTGGATTGTGAATTTGATCTTTGTATCCAAACAATGGCCCATTCCTATACAGCACCCACAATCTCCCATCGTAAAAGAATAGCCGTGGATCGTCAAATTCCTGATGCATGCGGAGAAACGTCCCATTCTCATCTTTTCGAGGCGGAAGCGCCGACTTCTTCCTCGTCCCATAGCTAACATCCCGTTCTAATAGGAGGGTTGTTTGGGTGAGTGTTTCGAAGGAATCGTGATCATCGTTGGTATTCGGTGGGGATAGCACGGCAATCACGGTGCGTTTTCCGCCTGGTGGCTCCTCCTTGGTGGAAAATTTGTATTTTTCCACATCCTGATCGGACATGCCGAATCTGCATTGTCCGCTACCGAAAATGCTCACGCTTAGGTAAAGAGAATCGATGGAATGATCCGGTAACGATTTCGAAATAGGTTCGATGTGTTTGGGATCCAGTCTCGTGTGCTTAGAACTGTTGAAGGAATTGTTTGCTGCCTCGTCATCGTCGGTGGAAAGAATGTAGGGGTTGGAAGCGAGGGAGACGACGCTGGGATTGTGTCCGTCGGTGAATGGCCACCGTTCCACGCCGTCGCCATCCTTCGTCTCTTCCCATGACGTTGTATCGAGGCAGACCTTTTTAGGTCTTAAATTACCTGTCACTGCGTTGCTGTCGATGCCGTCTTCTTCCAGTGGGTTAAGGATGATGGGCCACTCTCCACGAATATAAACGGCATCCGAGAGGAATGGGGGTTGTTGGGAAATCGGATTCGAAAGGCCATAATATCGACTGGGTAGATACGTTCGAAACGCGCATTTGTTGACGTTTTGCATTTTTTCTGGTGGGAATTCTTGGCTTTCCGTATTTGCATTCGTTTCTGGTTCCAATGCAATCGGGTTATGTTGTGATTCCAACATCTTGTTATTAGATGATGATGGGGGCGCCCCTCCCTTCAATATCTTTTCATCCGCTTCCGACTTTCCCACGCGATTGTCTTTGGGCCATGACTGCATTTCCTTCGCTTTCGTGTTTATCGACAAGCCCCCCCGCTCGAACTGATTATTTTTCTTCATATTCTGTAAAATCACTCCGTAAGACAAGTAAAAACTGGACAGCACGGCAACTATCAATATGAACAATAAAATTGTGGCTCGTATTCGCGCTGCGACTCTTCGATCGTGGCCCCTAATGCCTTTGGACGGAAGGGTGCCACGCGAAGGCTGCGGGGTTGTGTATGGCGTCTTGGAGACGGCAGCAGTGGATGATGCCGACGAAGGGGTGGAGATGATGCCACCATGATTGTTGTTGTCTGTGTCGGAAGAAAAGGAGGCGTTCTTTTTGGACGTGGATCGGGCGGTGAGGGAGGAGGACGAACGGAGTATGGAGGTGGGGTTCTTTTGTGGTTGATTCATTGTCAGTGAGACATGCATAAAATTAATGCTGTGTCATCTTTTCACAAAAGGTTCAAACAAGGATGATGTGAGAGCGAGATCAATCGCCGCATCATGTAGAACAAGAAGTGAAAAAATAGTAAATCAACAAAACTATCTCCAAAAACCATCTACAATGTTAGTGTATTCATCAGACAAATTTTTTGTTATCATCACAGTAGAGTATCAGGTACTTACTATGATACTAAAACAAACACTCTTACATAAACCTATTAATTTTACTGACACAAGAACATAGACAGCATCGAGCATGACAAAATACTACAAACTAAACTTAGCAACCCTCCCGGACCACCTCTTCTCCAAAGACACCCCCGCCCAAAAATGGCTCGACCTCGCCACCACAGCCGAAAACTCCTTCCCCCCCAACTCCCTCAACCGCGTCCACAGCCCCATCGAATCTGACGTAGAATTAGAACGCATAGTCGGCATTAGCCTTTACATGATCGGAAACGTCCTCCCATTTGCAGTCATCGCACTCTCAATATCCTCCCTCTTCAGCACCTTCGCCGCTCTCATTCTCAAAGCACTCGCTGTCTACGTCACTGTGCTGACACTCCTCACCAAACTCTACTTCACACCCAAATTCTCCAGAAAATACAACCGCCCCGATCTAGTTGTCCCTCACGACATGAAAGACAATCAATACATATACACGGAACGCAACAACCAAAAATACTGCTCCCTCCAAATCATCTGGCCGGAATCCCTCCATCGCCCCGCCATGAACGATCAACCCCTCATTTTCTGCGCCATTCCCCACGGAGCCGTCCCCCTCGGCATCACCGCTTACCCCATGTGGTCAAAATTATTCAACGATAAATTGTGCCATTGGACGACCGCGCCGATAGTCCTCAAACTCCCCATCATTTCCAAACTCATGAAAGCCATAGGATACATACCCGCCAAATCGAAGAATATTCTCGAAACTCTCACTAAGAAAGAGGAAAACGTGGGAATCATACTGGATGGAATCGCCGGCATGTTTCAATCCCATGATGAGATCGCGCACGTGATGCAGAGGAAGGGAATCGTGAAGATTGCGTTGAAAGCGGGGGTTCCGTTGGTTCCGATGTATGGGTTTGGGCATACGGAATTGTGGAGGGTGGTGGTGGATCCGGTGGGGATTTTGGAGAGTTTGAGTGTGAAGTTGGATGTTTCTTTGACTCCGTTTGTGAGTGGTTACAATTTTCTTGCGATTTTTATTTGTGATTCCTTTTGATGTTTGCTTTTCTTTGTTTCTTCTTTTTCTTGTCAATACACTTTGGTTATTCGGAATTGTTTGTGGTGTTCTTGTATTTTGCATCATTCTTTGACTGATAAATATGATTGTAATATCATCGTTCCTTGTTTCTTTTTTCACACCTATCCATGTGAACAATTATCAATAAAAAATACGCAACAATGACGCACCACCGCAACTGAAACTACATGTGGAACAAAAAATCACGAAATGATTTGCAACTTCAGTTTGGAAGATTTGGATGGTTCCTCGGACCGCCCAAGCGAATCGCAGTCGCAATGTGCATCGGAGAACCCATCCCTTGTCCGAAAATAGAAAATCCGACGCAGGATGATGTGGATAAATACCATGGTTTGTTGGTCAAGGGGTATGAGGAAGTTTTCCAACGGCATAAGGAAGCGTATGGCTGGGGCCATAAAACATTGCAATTTGTTTAGAGTGGATATTGCATCAATAATAACCATACGAAAGATGAGGTTGGACTTTAGTAAATGAAGTTTAAAAGTCTTGCCCACCTTTTTTTATTCCCTCAAGAAATCATAAAAATGCCTCTATTAAAATAGCTACTATTAGAGAATGAGGTGTCCTACTTATGCATGTTCTTTGTATCCTTTGTCTGTCAGAGTCTGTGTTGTATCTTGAACGGGTGTATCAGCTGCTAAAACACAAAAATGTCGGCCCTGGGAGACAATGGAACAGCTGTGTCTTTTTAGCCATCGAATTCATTGTAATTTGAACATTCATGACTGAGGAACTCTCACAGACATTAACTGTGATAGTTAACTATCACAGTGTGACGGCAAACTATTGCCACTAATAATGGTCAACAATATCCTGGTTGTCTGAACCAACACACTTAATAATGTTGATATTAGCTATAGTTTACTATCACCATTATTATTGGTGATAGTCATCTATGATAGTAAATATCTATGAGTTCCTTGTTTTGAGCCAATTTGGACATTATTTTTGTTGTTTGTGGAATTTTCTAATCCATTACCCTCAAATGATTGCATGAGAGCCATTGTCAGGCAACAGTTATATTAATGATGCCATGTCATAATATTATAACTATGATGCTAATTATTCACACCCATCAACAAGAGTTTCACACAAAGCAATTTCAATTGTGGATTGAGAGAAGATATTGTTGTCAAATCAAATGGTGAAATCACTTACAGAGTTCCAGCGGATGGAGTCTCTATTGAGCAGTGATGAGAGCTAAATTGCCCATCATACATAAATAAGTGATTTCCTATGTAAAGATTAAATCCTTTAAATAAAAGCTACATTGACCATCATTCTTGTGGTCCTCCCAAAGGTGGTATGGATGGTAGTATGCTTGGCAATCATGACACCAGAGTATTCTGATTATGGCTATCAACAAGGACATGCAAAAATGTTCACAATGATAATGATGACAAGGATAGCACCAATTATGTGACAATGTTAGGGAATGCATCAATGGTGATGACAAATGATGGCAATGATGGCAATGGATATGGAAACAATGAGGCATGCAGCAATGGTGATGGCAATGATGGTGACTGTGATGGGATAAATGAAAATGGAGATGGTGATGCTGATGACAGAAAATACAGCAATAGGAGCAATAGCAATAGCAATGACAACATGCTTTGGTGATGGCAATGGAAGTGACAAACATCAACAAGGACAATGGCAGCAATAGCCATCACTTTGACCAATGGTGATTTTTGATGGTGACAGGGATGGTCATGATACTGGCAATGATGACAACAGCAACATTGATGGCAGCAATAGTAACAGCAGTGATTGCAATGGCTACAGCTGCAATAACAAGGATGGTGACAGGAATGGGGATAACTTTAGTTACTGTAGTGATGGGAATTGTAGTGATGGTGATGACAGTAATATCAATGGGAATGGTTGCAACCAGCAATAGCAGTGATGCAACCAGGACTACCAATGTGGGGACAGCAATGGTGATAATTGTGATCGGGACAAGGATGGCAATGGTAGGAATTGTAATAGCATCTACCACAGATTTTTATGTTTTTTATCCCTCAAGGGCAAACCCACATACATTACATGAGACAGAACAGAGAGCCAACTGTGAGCTCATTTTTCGAGTTAACACAGCATGTTACAAAGGTTGTAATTTAAGATGGTGTGCGGGGGGGGGGGGTGAACCCTTTTTATACCAACAAAAATGGTTTAACATATTAGGGCAGTTGTACAGTAAACAAAAAACTTACAAACTTGTCAGCTGTTAGGGATATGCAACTGTTGAAAAGATACTCGTGGGACCCTCTAGAGAAGTGATCACAGCTTACAAAATTTTTGGTGTTTCCGCGGAACACCCTTCTTATAAGTTAGTTGTTAGAAGTAAAAGGATGTTTGAGACTAGCAGCGTTCCATGAGCTTAAACGGATCATCAGCGAAATGAAAACTGCAATTCCAATAGTATGCCATGAGCCATCGGCCCTAATGTCATGGGCTTGTTCTGAGGGTTCATTAGCCTTACGCCGATTTATTACGCCCATTATGGAAAAATTTTCAACACTATGTTCAACCTTGTCAGATGTCAGTGCGCGAGTTCTTAACTCGCCAAAAGCCCAAAATCATC
>JALLPE010000021.1:0-39339 GCA_036940025.1 Conticribra weissflogii
ATTTGATGGGTTAGGGAGGAATGGTTCATTCAAAAAAAGGGTCCTGTGATGGACAAAATTGGCTTCTCTTGGGTTTCAAACTTCAAAAAAAATAACAGATGAAGTTGAGCAGGGATTGGATTGGGATTGACCATAAGCAGGATTGACTTTAGATTGTCTCATTAAGTATTCATAAAATTAGCTCTACTTTCTTGCATATGTCTCAATCATAATCAATCAAATCATTATCAGGATCAAACACTTCTTATTCTAGAGCATTTGGTAAGGACTGGTGTAACCTCACCCATTCTGCCTCAAATCAAGGTAATGACAAGGATGGGTGTTATTTTATCTTCAATTCCAGGTTCTTCACACTGCCCAATCATAGTCCATCCACCATCCCTCCCATGATATTACACAATATCCACCTTAAAAATGGATTAAAATTGGTCCACAACATTTAGTCATTTTCCAGTGAAAAATGGCAAAGGTCATTGTACTAGTTCACAAAGAGAACTCTCACAACAAAGTTATTTTTCTTGAGCATTCATTCTTCCAATCATCTATTCTCAATGAGATTCCTGGTAGTTGCAGCCACCTTGAGATCATTGATGTTCACTCCTCATTGCTCCAATTGAAGATCAAACCATAAAAGAACAGAAATTAGAAGGCAACATAAAATCAATAACATAGATAGAAATAACTCACTTTATTTCATCTTCCCCTAGAAAAGCATCTCTTCAGTGACTATTAGTTTAATGATTTTGAATTGTTTATGCTTCATTTTGCTTAGTAGAACTGAACCAAATATCATGCTTCATGTAATTTTCCTATGGCTAGATGTGCTACTTTTTGACATTTCCATGGAATTCTTCATAATATATCTCATTTAACTATTTGACATCAATGTTTGGATATATCAGATCCATGAGACTGGAGGCATGAGTTGTGGTATAGGGCTAGATACATCACAACAAAAAGTGCAGCATCCATGTGATCTTTACATGGAAGTGCAGAATGACATATTAGCAATGGTACATATGTTGCTTTGTCCATGCATCCAATCTTGACTATCTGTTGCATGATCCCAATAAGATATTATTTTCCTCATAAAAATAGAAAACCTACGTCACGCCATGATCCGACTCATGGCTATTGTCCTACATACTGGTACAGTAAGCAAATTGATTGCTATTGCAATCAAGGATGAAAATGTCATGCTTGTATCAATTGTTTTTAAATTAAGCCTAGAGGAGATTTTGGCATCATTCCTGGGTAGGAAGAGACATATTATGTGTCAAATGGACGTATACAAGAAAATTGTCACATTTGCTTAATCAAACAGTGAGTTCTTCCTAAATTCCCTCAATTTTGTTTATTGGTAGTGTCAATTGAGAATTGCTTGGATAGAATGAAGCATTTCGCGAGTGAACACATCATCATAATCGCCATATCCCCAGTCTTCTTACTATAGTAGCGTAAAGCAATAAATAAAAACACAATATGAATACAGTACAACATAAACAAAATCTCCTGTTCCCAGTCAAAATATTGCGTCAATTAAATTCTTTGTCAACATTCTATCATTATCTTTGTTCACTCCCTACTTATCGCCGTTTTGATAATTTTTCCAAATGATTATCATCAATCATCATCCTGAACCCTTAATGAGCAAGAAATCATATTTTGTGACGAGCAACGGACTTTAAACAATATCTGCAATGAACATGGATGGTTTCAAAACAAAAAAATTACGTCAATTCCATGTGCCGACTTCCGTATGGATCTCTGTAGTCTGGTGTTGCCATGTCTAAAAATGAGATCATATATTAAATGTGAAGGATTGGTGAATGCCAGACGTTGAGAGTTGAATCACATTGAAGAATATCAATCGCATGCAACATGAAAAACTTACAATGCCCGCCACTTGGTCGTCCACCCCCAAGGACGTACTTGAATGGTATAAGTATTATTTTGATGATGCATCCAATGACAGTGATAGCCAGTCGACATAAGCTGATAATATTGTTTGGAAACAGAATGATAGATAGGTGTTGACCAGAATTATAACGACGAACACAAAGGAAAATATCGACAAAGGATTCTTACCTTGCGCAAACTCCATCTGGATTCTCCGACATTTGATACGCCGTAAATACCATCAGCACTATCGCAGCAAATGACATCCATCCACCTACCTTCTTCAGCTCTTCTTCCTCCTCTTCTAAGATACTTTCGTGAGATTCATCTCCGCTTCCTCCCGCACCACCTTCCGAAGCGGCTGGAATGCTGGTTTCTTCATTATGAGGAACCTCTTCTCCATTTTGAAACGCCTCGTTTTCAATGATTTCCTCTTCGCTTGCAACGGGATCGTCGTCCGTGGTTTCGACGTATTCGTAGGTTGGTTTTTCTGTTGGTTTTCGTGTTGGATAGGACGTGATAGTGCTGGTTGGTTCTAGCGTGATAGGCGCTTTGGAGGGAGAGGATGTATATTGTGGTGCGGGTTCCGGAACCGGTGCAGGAGGACTTATTGTTGCAGCGGTGTCGCCTCCTTCTTCAATATTTTTGCTTGGTAGTGGTTGTGTGGTGTTAGCACTTCCTGTGGCATTAGAACCCGTCGGTAACTGTTGTTGGCCCAAAGATCCCTCATTTTCGGTGGATTCTGTCACATTGGAAGGCACACTAGGAGCTTCAGCCACAAATGTTGTCGAGTCGTTTGTCTCTCCTCCTCCAGCAGAAGAATTCATGCTTGTGGTAGATAATTCAGTAACATTACCTCCAGTCGAAGAGGGCGGGGTCTCAAGGACGCCTCCCTCCTCCGCATCACCCTTGCCAACTCCAATGATTGGCTCTGCCGAATCGTTTACATCACTTGTATCACATTTTCCACAGCTCAACTTGCAAAAATCACCGACGAGTAAGGCTACATCAGTAATCTCGTCGACAATACCAGAGTCCTTACTGCAGCGCTTTTCCCGCTTGTCCGAATCCTCTTGTGACGTAATAAAGGTGTTGCAATCTTTGGTTTGATCCCCTTCATATCGGTAGTAAATATCATCTTGGCAAGGTTTTGTTGTGGCGGTTGATGCTTCTTTTTCCGTTGTTGCTGCGGCAATCTTGGTTTCGATTTCGGCATCATCGCCGTCGTCGCCGTCGCTCTCGTCACCCTCATTTTCAACGACTGAATTTTGTTCCGTTTCGGACGGATTGGTTTGAAGAGCAGCTACATCGTCGTCGTCGTCGTCGTCGTCCATTGTTCCTTGTCCTTCAGTTCCTTTGCTCTGATCCACCGGATCCTTAGCTTGTTCCGATGCGATATCATGTGCAGTTTCAGCTGGAATATTGATCGCCGTGGCAGTGCCGTTGGATACCAGTGATAATGTACCATTAGCATCTTTGTTATACTGGGTCAAATCCATTGTAATGACTGGATCAATAGTGGGGACGCCATCTTGTTGGTTGAGATTTGCGTCGCCTTCACTTGTGGTATTGACGCCCCCTGTTTGAATAGTAACAACGTCCTCGTCGACATTGGCGACATTGTCGTAATAATCATCGACATCACCGTCGACATCATCATCGTCCTCCAATCCCTCCTCGCTGAAATAATCATCTTCCTCTCTCTCCAATCCCAAAACCGCCATCTCCTCCTCGATCAACTCGTCCTCCAATTCCTTCAATTCTTCCTCCTCCTCTTCCTTCACGGAATACGCCGCCCCATCGTCGTCTTCCATCTCCAACTCTTCAATCTGCTCTTCAATCTCTTTGATTTCACCATCCAGCGTTTCCACTTCGTCGTCATCATAGCCATATTCGGATCCATACTGATCATCGACGTACTCCAAAAGCCCCTCTTTCAGCCCCTCCTCAATCAACGCTTCTTCCTTCTCTTCCAATTCCTCCAACTCTTCCAACTCCTCCTCTTGCTTCGCCTCGTAGACGGCATCGTCCGTGATCGAACCGTCGTCAGTTTCCATTTCGATGGTTTCTATTTCGGATTCGATGGTGTCGATTTCGTCCATGAGGGCTTCGGCATCGAGTTCTTGCTGCGTGAACGTGCCATTTTGATCGTTTTGAATGGTTTCCGTTGTTGTTTCGTTGGCATGGTTGTGGACGGTGTCGATGGGGACGTAATCGTCGTCTTCGTCTTCGGTAGAATCGGTGGGACCCGGTTCCGGTGCGGGATTGATGGATTCGTTGGTATTTGCATCGTCTTCATTTTCACTGGCAGCGGAGTTGGCGGCGTTGGAAGAGACCGTGGTGGCAGGCGAAGGAGCCGACTGTGCTGACGACGGGGGAAGAGGTGCCGGGATGGATTCTCCTTTCGGATTGTCGTTTTTCGGAGAAATCTCATTGGGTGCATCAATTACGTTTTCCGGCACGGGAGCTGAAGCAGGGACAGCGACGACTGCAGTGGAATTGTTTGAAGCAGTGTTACTGCCAGCGGCGCCAGTCGCCTTGGTTATTGCTCCCGAAGAGGTTACTCCCGCGGGATCGACCACATTTCCCGAATTTTCTTCCGCCGCAATCCCTGCTGCTGCAGTGGCAGCTTCGGCGGTTGCCTGAGTGGTCTGCGATGGAGATTCCGCGGCAGCGGCAGGCGCTTGCTTCGCAGCGGCATTTGTCGCGGTGGTTGCCTCTGCCGAAACCGCCGCGGCTTTGGTTGTCGTGGTAGCAGAGGCAGCGGCAGTAGCTGCAGTGCCAGCGACAGCTCCAATGCCAGTGGACGTGACATTGACGGCAGCGAGGGCGCCCTCCGACGGGGGAACGTAGTCGTCGTCTGCGTCGTACGCATCTTCCAATCGCCTCGAACCTCCGTCTCGTCCGCCCTGCGCCCCCCGTAAATAGCCGAGTTTGCTCAGGGCGACCGCCGAAGAAGCAGACGAGGCAACAGAGAAAAGTGCACATGTTGCAATCAACGCCCAGATGACAGGCGGCATCGTCGACGATGATATCCAATGCAACTTGCTGTTGCCTCTGCCATGACGGCTCTTGCGAAGATGTCTCCCCCCCGGCGTGACTCCTAGGGCAGTCTGCTCGTCGTGGTCGTGATTCGAAGCGGCCAGCGAAGGAGAAGGCGAAGGAGAAGGCGTAGGAGAAGGCGAAGGCGCATGCGAGTGCGACGGAAACGAATGAGACGGCTCCATTTCACTCGGTGAACAAGAATCTTGGAGAAGGGGTGATGACGACGCCATTATTTCGGCATCGATGGGATAACTTTAATATATCATATATTTTATATTGTCGTCGGTCGGTGTGGTTTGTCAGCGGCTAAAAAATATAATAAATTTTATACTGTTGTGGTTTGGGTAATCCCGGGCACACGGCCGTCGTCGGTCATTGGCTGCCTGAATAGGTATAGTACTAGGTAGATGATACATGTTGTATATTTTGTTGTATCTACCTTCATATACATTACAGAGTGTTTTATCGTGCCCCTACTACCACCATATGATTTAATTTTGGATATATGGTGAGAAAAAGAAAGGAGAAGAATGATCAAGGACGACGACCCGGATACACAAAATATGTATTACACAATGACGGTACAAAACAACACGTACCAGAGACACTGATTTCAAGAAGATGTTACAGTGTGGTGCTCTGTATTGTACTTGTTTTTGATTGTGAGAATTTTTATAGTGACTGGAATCAAGAATCATGTGCTTCTTGGGTTTTGGTTGCTCTAGCAGTAGGGATTCACTTGTATTCCTTTGCATTGGCAATGTTATTACTGTTGTACAGCAGTCAACACACTCTTGGGAATATGTCATAGCCCCATTGATGTTGTTGCAGATGACAATTAATTCAAGAGTATTTATGTTCCATGGGAGAAACATAGGCTTACCATAGTGGAAACTTAAGGGCTTGAGTAGTTTGTTGTGATGTGCAGCATTCTTCAACATGTGTGGGCTGGCTCTAGGTTCCTGACTCCTGGCGTAACCCCATACTCATTCATATGTTTGTTTGTGAGTTATATGAAATAATTTTGAGTTCATGTGGCAACTTTGTGATTCCTGTTGCATCCAATTATCTACCTCTTTTATAAACATAGAAAATACTTTAGATGTGTAAATAAATTGAATGTACTGCACTCACTCTTAGTCAGAATTATTCAGGGTGATTCAACTCTTTTTGGAAAGGGAAGATAACTGGAGGAGATGATTCGTAAATGAACTTCCAAAACTTCATTTGAATTATTGCAGCATCAGTCCATCACTTGATGTGTTGTCTTCTGATTCACAGCATTGATGAGTATTACTCACCATGTGCTACTATATCTTGTAGCAAAGGAAGATGTAGTGTGGAAGTATTCAATGCTGAAAGTGATCATGAGAATGATAAATCATTGATTTGTTGTCAAATTTTTGCTGTATTGAAAGTGAAGATAATGTTATATTCATACCATTGTGTGTGTCTTGACCCTTTAGTGTGTGTGATGAAGCATATAGTCATTGCAGTAATAAATTTATGGAGGTTTGGATGAAGTAATGATTTTGATTGCAGTAAATTTGGAGAGCATGGGTACTACATCAAAGCAGACCATATTCCTCTGCATCACAAAAGACAACAAATGGTATTGTTCATACAACCAACTGAAAAGAAGAACAACAACTGAATCATCGTTGTGGTGTAGATAGTTATAACACCAATTTCAGATGATGAGAAATTGTCAAATGTGAAGACATAGTTATGTAAATAAGACCTCTAAGTCATAGAATAAGAAGCTGCTGAAAATATTGTCAAATATAAAATTGTTCTTCTTGATTGTGGAGATACACTGAAATGACAAAATATAGCTGATCTTATGCATGGTCTCATTCAAAATGTAAAATCCATGCTAAGTGATGGACTACCCCAATCAGATACAATTCTCAGTAATCTCAGAGAGTTGAAAGTCAAACAACCCACCTTTCACCCAAATACACTTGACTACAAAAAAGCTATGCAAAATCTATCAAATGCATTAATGTTGGGGTAGTAGAAAGAAGAAATCAAGTCCTCAAATATAAATTTCATTGAATCTTGTTATTACCATATCAATAAGTCAATAAAACGAATGCGGCTATTATCATATACATTTTAGTAATAAATTCAACATACATCAACTACTAAAATCATTGCCATACTGTGTCAAGGCTGATGATATGAACAATTCCCAATATATCTTATCTGGAATACAAAAGATTCTTGACTAGATTATTTTTATAAGGAATCAGAATGTGAGATAGAAGCAAGTACCCAAACACACTTTTTCCATTACCATACATGTTTACATGAATGCAGTGAGCAATTAAAACTTTATCAGTGCATTGAATCAGGTTACCTCTTTGTAAGGCTATTGATTTCAAGAATAGTGTAATCAGAATAGAATAGAAGAAATATTGTGTTCTGGCTAGTGTGACATACCCAATCCAAGCAAGAAAAGCGATTGAAAAAAGATTATTTATGGTGTCAGATGAATGAATTAGTTTTTATTGAAAAAAATCTTGATATCATTCATTTGTTACATTTTTGATGACATTCCTCAAGATTGTTCTTTTTAATAATGTAATTCATTTTCAGTTGTTCTACACTACTGAAACTATACATGTGAATCAAAGCTTGTGAAATGCTACAAAATGTTCAAAGATATAGAAACCAATATCATGTCTTCTCACTAGGTTCACAACTGCAACATGCTATTGAAACAAAAAGGAACCAACAAATAATAGAAAGTACAAAATCAAAATTAATATTTAACCAAACCACAAGAAACATCCCAAATAAACATGAACAAAGAAAATAAAGAGGAACATTAGAAACTATACATATAAACCTAACTGTGTTAACACCTTTTGAAAAAGGAGTATCTGCAATCAATTGTGGTGGAACAAGACTCAGGACAACAACTTCAATAAGGAAGCTAGAATTGAAATTCACCAGAAAGTAGCAGTGATAAAAACTTTCACAAGAAAGTCTGGGGGTATTATAGCAGAAAAAGGATGAGTAAAAACCAATCCAGTAGTGATTACTTAGAAAAAACTCAATGATATGAAAGTCCCTTTAAGGTCAAAGCAAAAGCTGCAATCTACAGTAGAAGAAGAAATTGAAGCAAGAAACAAGTCAGAAATAATTCTTGTCCAAAAATCTAAACTAAATTAAAACCCACTGAACATGCTAAGGTGTAAGGAGTAGCAACAACACAAGATGAAGTTTCAGCAGAAGATAATAAAGAAATCATGTCAAAACATGAGGATGATTATCTATACTGTACAATCAAGCCCAGAAAAAAGCCAAAGGTGTAAATCAGTAGGAGTCAGGGAAAGATGTGACCTATCAGTGGTGAGACCTCTGTCAGCCATGCACAGGGGGTCAGCAAACTATGTGGTGGCACTAAGTGAAAGTTCTACTGCACAGCTGGAAGTACATACTTGCGGTACTTGTGCTCCACTGGCTTGTGATCCAGCACTGATTACTGGGGTAATTGGGGTGTTACCTGGGTAATTACTCTTTTAGGGGTAACTTACCCCTAAAAATGGGGTAATGAAAAAGAGTAACTGACAACCTAGCATTGATGAATTTGACTCATATGCTGATAATAGCATAGTAGGCTTTATTGATAGGTTGGCAGTTACCCCAGGTAATGCCCAATTACCCCTCAGTTACTCTTTAATACCCCTTTTTGAGGGGTAATGTTGTTACCCAAATTTGAGTAATGGTCAACAGGAAATATTTCCATTACCCCTCTGTGAGTCATGAGCATCTGGACTTGTGAATGTCAACTATCAGCTTGTAATGGAGCATACATTGGAGAAAAGACTGGGGTTCACGGGAGCATAGGATGAAAACAATGATGACTGGACACTTGTCAGAAGTGAGTACCAAAAAACCCACTGCACCACTCCTGGATGCAAAAACTATTGCAGGACTTTTTGTTCATGTAATAAGAAAGTCACCATGTGTCAGGGGTGTTTCGGCGACCATTATGCATTCATGTGTGGCATGACGTAAGACCCACCTAAATAGGCATTAAGCTAAATCAAAATTTCATGTTTTAGATTGTTGTATCTCAGCTTGTAGAGGGTCAATTTTGGTGCGGTTTTGACCCTACAGGAATTTTCTACTAAGGTGGTAGCGTCATTTTGACACTTGTAAAGTAATGTTAAGGTGACTTATCACAAGAAAATTTGACTTGTCTATCAGCCTATTATTTAGGCGGATGGGGCCGATGGAATGTCCAAAATATTTTGAAGAATCGCGAAGCTTCGATACATACCTAGTAGTTGAGGGGTCTAACAATTACTAACAACGGAGTTGGTACTACCATCGTGTTATCTTCACAGTGTGTCGTTAAAAGCGTGGCACTTGTATAAAAGCAGGTGATACGAAGTATCGTACTACCGGAAAATTCTGACACTCACAGAATGAGGAAAAATAATAGTACATAATTCACTTTTACTTTTCAGAATAATTTGAAACCTCTTCGCTTGTATCAAGTGATTTCAAATTATTTAATTTCAAAAGATTGAGACATATCAACATAAAAAGTAGTATGACTCGAAATTCTGCAGAATATATTGTTATGAAAATTGAGAAAAACTAATTCGTGCGTTCAAAAAGTATGCTAATAATAGACTAATAAATGGGGTAGGTATCTACTATCTGCAATAATTCCAGTTTTTTTCATGAATCCAAGTGTCGTCCCATGGAGGGCGTCCACGGAAGAGACGAGAACAAGAACGACGAATGAAGAGCAACAACTTGTGAGCCACTGCAACATGCATCTCGAACCTATCAAGCATAACAATCGTCATTATTTCATTGTCTAATTTCATTGAATTCCCATCCAGTAGGTACACGTTACAGCTCCGATTCAGGGAGATCAAGAGTCAAGTTTGTACAACTTGAACGGTGGCAACCCTTCATTCCAATTCCAGCTTCTGTCAGCATGCACCACTTGCTCTCCACAAAAGTTGCCGCGGCTGGAACGGCAATTTTCATGGGAGGGCTGGGCTTCGAAAATCTATTACTCAATAAAACTTCCCGTGCCTTTTATTTCATGCGAGGGAGCTCGCCAGCGCCAATTGGAGAAAATCTTGCTTCCGTTGAACACCACCACAGCAACCGTTCGAGCCGTGGGCACTCGTCGTCGAATCCTCATTTCGAACCTGAGGAAAAAGAAGGAAGTTTTGACATGTATATTTACAGTATGACTTATCAGCCGGAGTTTTGTCGGGAAAACTCATCGAAATCATTTGCAGGTTGCAAGAAACCTAACGAAGAATGGGAGGGACAGTTGACAATCCATGGGTTGTGGCCAGAGGTAATTGCAATACTTCGTGTTTGAACATTTCTAGGACTCTCGATTTGATTTCGCCGCTTCATTTCTGTTACCGCAGAGATATGATGGGTCATGGCCTGCGACCTGCACCAACGAGCCTCTCGACACTCATCTCATTTCATCAGACCCTTCCCTTAACTCTAAGCTTGAGGAAAAATGGCCAAATGTCAAAGCAACTGAATCTTCACCCTCGCACACCGAATTTTGGGCTCATGAGTGGAGCAAGCACGGCACATGCTCTGGATTGAATCAACACGATTATTTTTTCGCTGCTTTGGACTTACTGCTTCCAACGCCTTCATTGGTAAAAAATGGGTATGGATCAGTAGTAAATCGAGATGAATTGATCAAAGAATATGGCGGTCCTTCAATGGCCATAGTTGTGTGTAAAGCTGGATTTTTGTCCGAGGTCCGTGTTTGTTTTGGTAAAGAAGATGGGGGAAAGCCTGGTGATAGAATGGAATGTCCGGATGTGGTATTGAATGAAGGTACCTGTGGAGAGGAAATCAAAATTGCCTCGTTTGGTAGTCCGGGGGATGCATTGATCAAAATTAATTAGATATTATCACATTTTCTTTCAATTGAATGTATCCATATTAAAACCGAAATCTCAGCATCGCCCCTACATATCGGTGCAGATTGATGCAATTCACATAATCATCATTCGTGTATGTGTCACAGAAGAAGCATACGATGAACACGAATATTATACATATTCGATATTCAAATATATGCAATAATAATATTACCATCAGTTTCCCTCTCTCAATGTATTATGTGACATGTCCACAGAACGCGCTAAGTTTCTGGCACGTATGGTACAAGAGAAAAATTATTTTGATCCACTGAAATCTTGAATTTTGACAACAATTTTTCAATCCATAGTAATCCAGCCTTTGTGGTTCAAATTATTAGTGATAGTAGTTCAATATGATATCATTCTGGTATATCATACCAATTTACTGCAAGAGTCTTATTTTACTCCTACATACTTCTCTTTGTAGTTCTCAATAAGTAAGATCGATAGTTGTAGGAAACATACCAGATTAATAACAGCTATTATGAATATGTGAGACTTTTATTGGCATATGTACCAAGTTGACATAAGTCTTTTGCAATTTTTGCATGGATGATTTCATTTCCAAAAAAGTAGTCAACCACATTCTACCAGCACAATGAATATGCATAAAGTACTACTGCCTCTGCTGCTTCCTACAATATTCAGGGACAGCATCTTTTTCAAGTTACTTGCAGAAAGGAGGGAGTGTTGTTGTCACAATAACAGTTCTCCTTGGGGGTGATTTAACACTATTGTACAATGGAAATTGGCACACTATTTTTAATATCA
This sequence comes from Conticribra weissflogii, assembly GCA_036940025.1. Lineage (NCBI taxonomy): Eukaryota > Bacillariophyta > Thalassiosirophyceae > Thalassiosirales > Thalassiosiraceae > Conticribra > Conticribra weissflogii. Next base: position 11,652 of record JALLPE010000021.1, read on the forward strand.
GCCTTTTCTTCCTAGTCTTTTTCCTTCTTCCCATCATTTTTCATCTCATCTTTCCCCCAAAGTTATCTCCTTGATAAATACCTCCTTTTCTCTGGAGGCATTTCCCTGAAGGTACCCTTGATCTTGTCTTTGTGCTGTTGCTTTGGTCAACCAAGCACATGCTCTTCAATAGAGACCAGCTCCACTTTGAGCTTTGCAGTTGCTGCTTCCTTCTCCAAGCTCCAATTTTTGTCAGAGGGAGCAGCCTTTCCACTCTCCAAAATCCTCGTCCATTTTTCCCTTTGTGCAGACCTTACCATATCCTGCCTTCAAAACCTCTTAGCATTTCCAGAGCACTGGCCTTGCATTCCTGTATCAACAAAGAATGATGTATTTCCACAACAGCTAATCAATTGGTACCTAGAAATATCTGATAATCACTCATTCATGATTAATTATTACCCTTTAACTTATTACTAGGACATATTTTTCTGTACTACCTGCTAGTACATGAATCACTGGGGATTCTTTCATAGCAATACATTAAACAAATCACAATAGAGGGGGTTTTGAATGTGTTGTAGCTCTTAGTTGGAAATAGCAGGTATTGTTTTGTAAGCCAAAGGACTGACACACATACTGATACATCAGTGGCATATTGGAAGAATGCTAAAAAAATACTCAATTTTATGTAAAAAATAACGCTTTTGTAGCATGCTGTTTTTTTGTGTGCTGTACTCCTCTCATCCTAAGGAGCACAAAAATACACAAGACAGTAAAAAAGTGTCATATTTTTCCATTGTCACTTCTCTGATATAATCTACAAATACAAAATGACCATGTCATTTATCTCATTCCCAATATATGTATTGGAAATGTTTGGGTCATTGTTAAAATTTTCCACTTTATTGACATTTTCAACATTTTACTAACATGTCACCAACATTTCCAAGCAATACTTGATTCTTTCCAAAATCTTATCTAAATATTCCCACAATTTGTGTGAAGAAATAATTTATGATGTCATCTGATCACTCCCACCACATTGTAATTGATCACCCTTATGATCAATTGAATCAATTTCATTTCCAAACTTCATATCTTTTATTTGTTATATTTTATCACTTCTCAGGAAATTGTCTCTGTTAATCTTTCCTTTGCTTATAACTTTGGATGGTGCTGTTAATATTACCAAGGTAATATGACTTGAATGGGTCAATTATTTAATCCAAACTTACTACAATAGCTCTACCCATGATGGCTTGGTATGAAGGAGTCTGTTATCAACAATATACTTTGAAATCCTTCCCATAGCTTATGGATGCTCATTTGTTCATGCACAATGTTCAATAGAAATGATCCCAAATGCTGTTTTGACAAAATACAATTATGTTCATTTTTTGCATTAAGTTGAATTGAGCTTGATATCAAAATACCTAAATGGTATCCAATCTAATTATAATCGTCTGTTTTTGTAAGCTGCATAATCACAACTTTGAAGGTAATAAAAACTTATAATTTCATATTTGTGTGTGGTACCATAGTTACATTGATAGCATGTGTGAACTTTTGTCATAATTTAGTTTTGTTTCGGAATGCCATGAATGTTTTGGAATACAAGTTGCAATATTTACTTGACTTAATTTTCCTAGCAATGATTGGGTTTGAATAATATTTACAGAAGACATAGGCAAAATTGATTTATTGTGGATATCAAACATATTAAAAATGAAATCTATTAGTACAAAAACTTAGGTTATCTGAACATTTCATTAGGCTAATATCAAAGAAAAATAATGTTCTAGGTATCATATACATTGATTGATATCAGTGATTACACCTTTTTGGAAATTCCTCAATAAAACTTGATGATGTTTCAATTGTTTGTTTCACCAAACAGCACTGCATGCTGTAAGATACGCTTTTCTTCCCTATTCCCATCAGTACGCAAAACAGGAAAGCTCATACACTCCTTTGCCAACATTTGCAGTGCTGTTTGATTGTCTATCTCATATGATGTCATCAGACACATCTGTTATACTATCAACATAATACTTGCTACACCTATCTGTTGATTTTGTTTACAGGAGATGGACCTGAATACTCTGTTTCTTCTTAGAATCATGCAAAATTCTAAGCAATTTTTGTTGAAAAAACATCCTACCAAATTTGCTCTAGATCAAAATTTCTAAATTAAGTCTCATTCTCTGATAGATTCAATCAAGCAGTAATGTCTCTATAATCCTCTGCAATGAACCAAAAGGACATGGTCAATAGTGGATCTGTTTCTTCCAATCCAAATGGTTTTACCTTGACTCTGGCTACAAATCATAAATCATTTATGATCTGTCTGAATAAATGTTTCTTATTTGTCATCATTGCAATAGAAGATCATTGATGAGGCCAATTTGGGGTGAGTTCCCATTTTTAGCAGAATAATTTGCAAACTATCAAAACTGTAACTAACATCTTCCATCACCCATGCTCCCTTTTTGTTAGGTGTATCACAAAAGAAACTCACTCTAGTCCAGTAAGCTATTATGTTTTGGAACTCTGGTTGCATTTGCAATCCTACCATGGGAATTACTCTCTCTCAGATTCCATCAAGTTGGTTTGTGTGAGTAATGAAGCTTGTAGAAATAGATGCTAGAAGTGAGTTGATTACAACACAAATTGTGCATTCAGCAAAGGCATCATTGCATCTCTGATCTATAAATATACCATTGTTGATGGCTCTATCAAGATTTTCACACATCTTCTGATGAAGGTCCTACCCAAGACAGCCTCATGTTCCTTTGTTCATCCCCAAGTTATCTGAAAAATATTATTTGTAATGTTTCAAAAAATCATGTTGTTTTTTGACTCAGATTTAAAAATTAATAGATCTTGCACTTTCAATGTTATTAAAATTTAAATAATAGACTTTTTATAATAATGTTCAATTATATTTAAAAAGACATTTTTTACCACACATGCTGTTACATTTTCAATGAAATGCTCAATGCATATGAGAATAGTATAAATAAATTCAATCTAAAGATCAAAATCTATTGCATACATCAGAAGAATTGTGGACATGAATTTGTTTTAATCATATATCATAAGATCTCCATCATTATTCTGGAACCATGTGTTACTAAGATAGCCTATTTTAAATTCATCCTCACAATCATAATAAATTGAAATACTAAAAATTTTGCCACAATTTTGTTTCCTATCTAGGAAATAGGAGACTTGTCTTATCTTCAATACCAACCACTCAAAAGATATACCAGTTGGCTTCAATGATTAGCAGATTTGTGTTATGTGTCATTTTTTCATCTGAATGGCTTGATTTGCGTTCAATATGATCTCTAATAGAGTATTCTTGTATCCATTACTTACCAAATGTTTAAACACCACATATAAGAAGTTAGCATTGACTTTATGCAAAAGTTTTTCAGTTGTTTCACTTCACAATGCAATTCAAATTCTTTGGTATATTTGGGTTAACAAATTAAATGTATGTTGTTGTGTATGGCCCAGATGTAGCAACAGAATCATTATTGCTTTGAAGAGGAAATTTTCCACTTCTGATTGTATTTTGTTCAATGTAATATTGATCATTATTTTGTAGGTAGCAACCTGAGAAGTAAAATCAACAGCTCATTGTTATGTATTTAGCAGCAAGCTCAACAAGCGATTGTGGATTGTGTTCCCCTGTTCCACCATTAAAATTTATTACTGGACCCTACAGCTTCATGTACATGCAAATTTAGATAATACATGAGAATGTTGGAGTATTCTAACTGTTTCCACTTTTACAAAAATTAGCCCAGACAAATTTGACTAGTATTATCTTTCATTTGTTATTGTGTTTTGACAATTATGTATTTATTACCAATGATTGTTACTGTGATAATTTTTCTCATGGCACAAAAATTTTAATGACATGGTCATTGCTTGTGTCAGTGATCAATTCGTCTTATCATAATTTTTGGTGAATGATTCTCATTTGATCTTAATTCAATAATTGGAACAATTACATAAGAACATTTTTGGGTCCATCCTCTTTTTTTCAACCAATTAGTCCACTTCAGATCATAGGCTAGGGCATGTTCCATTCCTACTGGCTCTTTGCATTGTGCAGACAAATCATAATGATTTTTTGTCTTTAGTTTTGTTAGCATCATTCTTATTTTTACACCAATCATATTGATGACTGTATAAGCAAGTGTTTCAAACACAACATTTCCACATGGATACAACCTTTAGGGGAAACAATATCATCGTCCCATGATATTGTCACATGTTGGAATATTATCAATTATAAACACAATATCAATTTCATATTTAGATGTTTCTTTCATTCTTACATCTTGGACTGCATCTGATTAATCCTTCTTTACATTTTCAATTTCAACACAGATGCATTGCAGAACATGTGAACTTAAATTGTCATAAGCTCATTTGAAACACATCACAATTGACATATGTTGCCATGATTGTTGTACATTGTGGTGTCAAGTTTGTTCTTGCCAACAAAATCACCAATAAAAATATGTATTTATGACCTAAGAACAAGATAATTTCCAGAGAGAAAGACCACGTAGAATAAATATCAGACAAAATTTTTAATCTTGCAGATTTTGACCAGTTGACATTGTTGACATTTTACCTTTTTCAAGTAAGGAATTTGGAACACAACCAAGTCACATCCAAAACGTGAATCTTTTTTAGCTATTCTGATTGAAAACCCCCTAAGTGAACATGACTGGAGCAGTCACAAAAGATTACTACATAACAAAATGCAACTTGCTGTAAAATATATTCTAATCAAGAGGGAAGTATTTAGGAAGTGACAAAAAGATTTTTTATTACTTATGAGCCTGTCCAGTTCTGACATCATTTCATAAATTGTCTCTTTTGATTTTGGTTGTCCACTAAAAATATTAAATCCTTTTACAATTTTTCATCAAACCTTTGTCTTGAATCATCAATAATGTACTTTTCAAAAAGTCCTACATTAGAATGGTTAATGTACATATGGTCAACAATGTCATTGTACTATTAATTGGAACCAGTCATAATAAAGATTGTCTGTTGCTCATTTCTTATCAAATCACTTTCCTTGTATGCCAAACAGGAATGTTCCATTCAATTTTTGATTTTCTATGATAACAGCATGGTCACTTCATGTCTTCACCATAAAGTTTCAGGCCATTTGGATGTTTTTGGATATTCTTCATGATATGAATCTACTCCTTTAATACTTAAGGAAGATTCAAGTTACCATTTGAGAGTTATTATTCCCTGCTGTCTGGGTTTGAAATATTTGATATCAGACAATAGTCATCCATAGTTCTGCTTTCAAATTGTTTCTCATCAATAAGTTGATTCAAAGATTATGTGATGAAACTTGGCCCTGATTGGATTTTGGATCTTTTTTGAAATTTCTTTCACTGGATATTTCATCACTTCTGTGATTGATCACAGATCTGTGTGATGAAAACCTCATCTACCAATAATTGAATTGTTTCAGAATTTATTCAGTTACAAAAAATATGAAATACTTCTAGTCCATTGAATTTTTAATGATTATTTATTTGTCATGACAAAAGTTACAGAAACAAGAAGGAATGATATCAATTGGTCATCAGTTTGACAGAAAATATGTTTAACAATCAAAAAGATTATTCCATCAAATAATTATAAAAAAGGAATTTATTTTGTATAGGATGATGGATAACAATTTGATCCTAGTGTGGTAAATAATTTTGAAAAGAGGAATTGAATAAGTGCACCAAAAAATAAGAAAAACCAAATCTATTGAACAAGACATAATAATATCACCAATTATTTTATATACTTTCTTAACTCACAATATTTAATGACAACTCCAATGCTTACTCTTCTAAAAGAAATATAGTAAAGAATAACAAATAGTGTCATTTTACACTGACTAAGATCTTTAAATACCTCAATTTGAATAAAATTAATTTCATAATTTTTCTTTATTACTAATATTGCATCTGCTACATAAAAACCATGGCAGAAGAAAGTCTTTCAATTCTACCTGTAATTTAGATAGATTTTTTGCCACAGTTACAATATTGACAGACAAAATTAATAAATTGAAGGACAAAAATTATAGCTTCAAAATAGAATAGTAAAGATAATTAGTATATTAAGATTATCATATATTGAATGAAATTTAATTTTTGGTTTGTCAGTGGAGGGGGAAGAAATTTGAACATAAAAGCCTATTTATAGTTTGGAAGAAGACAGAGCTGGTTTAGTCCATATCAAAGCATCAATACTTCAGTTATTCAGGCATGTTAAATTCAAGCCTAACTATTGTCCTTTGTTGAGAGAGGTTGACAGAAAAATTTCACAAATGTCAATTGTGGAATCAGTTGATCAAAACGGGTTGCAAAGAAGATTTACTGGTTGAGGTGTTTGGTTCCCAAGATTTATGCAAAATTCTGCAGTTTGATAAATCTTGCTTTACTTATACTATGAAGACTTGAATAATTCATATTTTGAATCTTTTAAGTTTTTTCACAGTTTCACAGTACTAATCTCATATTTTTGTATGTCATCACATAAGACTACAACTGAGACAAAGGGGGAATTCCCAAAATTGTAGAACTTAAGTTTGTTACTAAATGTGCAAACATTTGCATGATTGACTGAGTTAAATTTGTTTGTAAAAAAAAAGCTTGAGAAAAATTCAAAGAGTAGGAACAAGTCTGTGTTTGGTTTTGCACCTGTCAGTGAAAATTATTTCCTCTTATTGTTTGCAAGAATGACAATGAGAAATGAAACAATCAAGCAAGGAATAAAAGGGAGGGATGCAAAAGTGACATTATAGACAGTTATAGCATCATATTAAATCAGTGGCAAAAACAAGATTGAGGAATTTGAACCAATCTAAACGAACTGAATACACCAAGGTCTTGAACAGAATGAAGAATGGATATATTCTGATAATTGGAGCCAAGAGAGTAATGAGAGAAGTTCACAGAGCTTATTTCTCAACATGGAATGATGTCAATTCTAGAACTAACACATTTCCAACTTCCTTTTTATCAAACAGCCAAAACAAAGATGATAGGTATGCTCCAGATTTACTCGAATACTTTTTGCACACAGATGTAATGAACTAACTGCCTTGCCATTTTTGATACCTGATGGGGAACCATGTTAATATTTTCTTCTTTTAATGTAGTTGAAAGATTAGGTAAGTCATGTTGATAGATAGAGTAATTAAATGTGACCAATTAATTCAAGTACTCAAATTTGTAGTATTAGAACACTGCAAATTGATGTGCACTTTATGATAAATAAAACAGGACAATATTGGTATTACTTATGGAGATTGATTACATTTTCAAGGTGATTTCAATGAAAATTGTTTAGGCATTTAACAACTGCATGGCATCATAATTGTTGGTACTGTCCTTGGTAATAATACCATGACTTGATAAAAGGAAGTATACCTGATAACATTATTGCAAAATACATTTGCTACTGTGTCTGTTAGAATCAATTATGACAATGTGGTGAAATTGTAATTATGAAATGATGACAATATTGTGAAACTCTATCACAAAATGAAATTCATGTTTCTGTCTGTGACACACACACACAACTGAGTGGTGATGTAAACATTCAAAATTGTAATCACTGATAAAGCAATGTTGAAATCAATATGCAGCAGTAAATTTCTTGAGGGAATTGATTTGGATGGTGTAATGCTTTGTGAGAGGATATTGCATTTTCAGATGAAGTGAATTGAGATCTTTTCCTTCCTCTAACCTCTAAAATTTTTGCTGCTGCTTCCCTCTCATTTTCTTTCAACTTATCATTTCTCTCTCTCTTCAAATCTGCAGTTTGTTTTCTCTTTTCTGGCATTTCTGTTGCCTTGAAAAGAATGCCTGTGGTGTAGTAATCTAAATCTGATTCTGCAATGAATTGCAAAATGAGATGTTGCTTTTTCAAATGCTTCCATGTGTACCATCAAATTCAGAACTCTGAGTTGTTGAGTTTCTTTTCAAGCTCTGCCTTTAAAAATGTCTTAAAATCCACTGGCTGTCAAATGATTTCACATCACATTTGCTGCTGGTACTCCCAACATTGCAAAATTTTTCCTTCTATTCAATAAGAACTTCCCAATTCCTGTCAAACCTGCTTGTTACGAAGACAATGGCAGTTGGTGGGATAGCTCAAACTGTCACATTCAACAAAGCATGCCCTCTTTATGAAGGACATCAACAGTTTTGACATAACAATCAACCCCAGTTTCTAGATCTCTTCCACCAAAAACAAACAACCCAACAAAATGTGGTAAAAAATAAGTTGTTTGTTTGACAGCAGCTAATCTGACCAGCACTCATCTAAATTAGACAAATACTTCTGAAACAACCACATTTACCATATCCCTCCTGTGTTAGCAATATTATATTTGGAACACAAGGATCATTATAGAAGCTACGAATACGAAGTCAAACCATAAACTTTGGATTTATCCTTCAAGGTCTACTATCATATTTGATAACAACCCAGTTGTCTGGAATATCAAGGGCATCCATACACATTCCACCTTTATCATTTAATCTTATTGCACAGGGAATGCATCCCTGTACATTTTCCAGTCTTGAGGTGGATCTGCATATGATCTTGTTATTTTAAAATGTTGAAAATTGGAAATGAAGAGGTAATACATCACCAACTGCAGTTGTTCCAGTGATTAGTGTAGTAGACTACAAGGTTTGGGATACTTTCATCTATTCACTGGAAGTGGTCCATTCTCAAAAGTCACCTTTGGATGCTGCCCTCTTTGTTGCATGCTCCCATTCATCATGATAGCACTTTCATCCAAATTAAGGATATGGGCCTTTTGCTCTTCAGCCACATGAGTCAACATTGAATCCCCCCAGTCTTCAATCAAACAATGAGTGTTGAAAAAAATTTTCTAGCACTAACAGCATTCTCCATTGTTTCCATCACTCTAGTCATGAAATCAACTGTGAATTAGACAGCATTGTTTGAAGTAGTTAATTCGAAGATACTACACTATCCTTTTTGTACAGAACTTAAACATCATATTTTCATTGTTTCTTGTTCCCAAAACCTCAATGAATACCATCTCTCAATTTCGTTATTGCTTGCTCAAGGGGCTAAACCAGCAGCTGCATCATTGCTTAGTTAGAAATTTAGTGTGTTGTGACAAATTGAAAAAGTATATTTATCAATGAGAATTATCATAGGCTACATCATTGGGACTCTATTTAAGGTATTTTAGATGACAATGCTGATATGACATTTTAAAATACATAGCTACTAACTAAAACATTAACACATACTCAAATAAGAAGTAACTATATCATCATACTCAGACATTTTAATTGTTCTTAAAATGCAATACCCTTAGATGGAATCATCAACAAAATGTCAACAAAATGTTGTGAAATTTTGGGTTTGTTGCTGATTTCTCAAAAATTGTGTGTCAGTTTACAACATTTGACATTTTTTGTGGCTGAGATGCATGTTGATACTGTGTTGTTTGCATCAACACATGACTACTATCAGATATTGCTGTTTATTTTTTCAAAAGACTATTTTTATTTTATATTAATATTCATACATATAAAAGCACAATATAACTAAGGACAGAGCAGCAAACAAAACAATCAACAACAACAGCATCAACAACAGCATCAACAACAGCACTAACAGCACTAACAGCACTAACAGCACCAACAGCAACAACAGCACCCCCAAAATCACCGCCCTCCAATCTGACCCCACCATATCCTTCCTTAAAGGCCCCAAGATTTACTACTCCTCTCCCTCCTTCACTTCCTTCCTTTGCTCCACACCCGCCTCCCTCACCCCCTCCTAGATGACTGCCAACTACCACTTCTCCACCAAAGTAATGGTGTCATTGAGACCCCTCATGCTGCCGGGAACTCCCAGTGCTGCTTGGAGTGCAAATCCAACAAACCCCTGTACTGGCACCAGCACTACTTGCTGCCAAAACCCTGCAGCCATTCCTGCCATCAATTCTACGCAGGACTTCATGGACAATGGCATCATTAACAACAATGGAGTACTCTTGTTGTTTTAGAGATGTCATTCTCCCCATTGTTGCTGACAACAACAGTGGGAAGTGGGAATTTCACTGCAGAGGATGATGATGGAGAGTCCTTTGGCTGCAAACAATGTAAGTAATGCTCTGTTGTTGTGGACAACTACACAGCCCTTGATGGAGGAACTGACCTTTCCACTGTCAAGGGTGGCTCCAACAGAGAGTCTGACAGGGGCGCCAAATGCAAGTCTGGTAAGATCAATGGCAGTGGAGTGGCATTGTTGCTATTGCACCTGGTGTATGATGGCATGGGGTATCCTTGAAAATTCCATTTGTGGGGGTAGTTTTGGAGGTGATGACCATGCCAATGCAGAGGGATGAGAAAGCTGCCTGCTTTGAGTGAGGGCAGTCATATTCATTGGAGGGTTGGAAGGTTGTGACTGTTGTTTGGATGAGTCATTGTGTTGAGAGTGGGGGTGCTGGTGACTTTGATATTTTTTGTGTGTAGATGATTTTTATGATGTTTGCCAACATGGTGGCAGCACAGATGACAGAAACAGGGCAAAAACCATAATACAAAGTTATATATTGTAGTACTACCACAATAACAATGATATTGTTTTTTACAACTATAATTAATCATGCTGTATTCACTATGACACATGGCAATTGTTGCTTGTTTCTTGACTACTTTTTGTGTTGTGTTGCACCATTTTTGGGCCTTTTCTCCAAAATGTTGACATAGTGTCATATGTCCTGTGTCATGTTGCTCATTTTCAACATGCTGCAAAAAATGTTGATTCCAACTAAGGCAATACCTGAAAAGTTTGTCCTCAAGCAAAGATTTGCCTCCTGCCTTGTAGGAAAAGTTGTCTACATGTCAGCACCATGTTGACAACAGACCCAAATGTTGTAAAACTCCAAAACTGATTCTTTTGTTGTCACTTTTTTCCCTATGAGTCATTTGTCAGAGGCTTATCATGGTCACAAGTTATTAATGAAATGTTGATCCACACACAAAAAACCTTCTTCTAATATTTTCAGAACTGTCAACAAATCAAACTAATTCCTATGATAAGAGTTAAGTTGTAAAATGAAGATGTTGTAATTGCAAAGTTTTTATTAATTCCTGAATGAAAAAGATAATCCTGAAACCAAAAGATCAGCAATGAAAATGAAAAATCATCACATTGAATTGCTTCACCCTTCGCACCCCTTGTTCCCCTCTGGTTGTGGGAAAAATTTCATATTTTCACTTTTTGACCAATTTCAGATCAAAACATTTTGGGAAACATGAACAACTCCCCACATACAAACTGGTAAGTAAAAAACTTTCCTAATAATGTAAATTCTGGGAATAATGAGCTACAATGTTAAAATCCTCCTGGGGGGGGGGGGGGGTAAAGAAGAATCCTACAAATCAAACCAAGGGATATTTGTCAACCATTTGAAAAAGCAAAAGCTCCAACATTACTTCGCCAAAACATTTCACCATTCTCTCAGCACCAAACTCAACAATACCAACACTCTCTACCCTAACACAAAATAATGTTAATAATTTAATGCCATTGAACATTCTTTGGGAATGTCCAAATATTAACAGAGTTCCAGGGCCAAAGGGTCTCTTGACTATTATGGAATGTAAAATTTACAAAAACCCTTTTACATTGACCTTCATGTTGCATCATGTTTTGAAAATTCCCATTAGTTGACCCAATGCAAAGGTAAGATTTTTTAAAAGAAAGAATGGGCAAAATATTTCTTTAAACCAATTTAACAACATCACAGGTAAAGTTCCCCCCACTTATCACAAATGAATTCAACATTATTTCTTGACGAAAATGAGTAGACTTGATCAAAGAAATGGATGACTGTTAAAGACCTGATATGTGGATCTAAGGTTCAATAAAATGCATTATCCTCCTTGGAGTCATGGAAGAAGCTATCAAGGCAAAAGTCTATCCAGATGGGCAAGCATATTCTCCAAAAAGATACCAGACTTTCTCACAATACAATAATAGAGATGGCAATTACTGATTTTACCATTTTGAAAATATACCTGACTGGGTAGTCGAATCAACTAGATTCAAACAAATTCTTAAAAGGCAAAGTATGTTGAGAATGATTTCAAAATTCCTATTGGGAAGAAAATTGGAGGTAAGATTTTTGTAATTTTTTATGTCCTTGCTATCAAATAATCATGTCAAATGCTTGACTTTGAATTTCAGTAAATTTAAGAATTCAAGATATGGGCAATAACAGAAAAGGTAAACCTTTTTGGATTCAGTGGGCTTGGAGACAGTAAGATAATCAAAAGGATGCCTCTTTTGAAAATGTTGGCTATGTGTGGAAATAACAGAACAGCAATCCACAGCCAATTAAGAAGTGTCTTTGGCCTACTTTTGAAGGTCAAGGCCTATATCAATCTATATATTACAAAAAAAGAGTAGGAATGAATTTGAAATTTAAATTCTGATTAATATGAGAACAATGAAATATATCATAGCTTTGATCAAGCAACAATTCAAAACAACAATAAACTAATTGCCCAATTTCAACTCTGGGAGAATCTTGACACAAAGGCGTCATCATTGCAGATCATCTCATTTCATGACAGTTGCATTGGGTGTATTAGCACAATGTCCCCACTGCAATCATCCCTCTTGAAAACAACTGATGAAGGTGTCTTGGTACAATTCCCCAATTTTTACAAAGAGTACAAACAAAATGGTCTGAAGACTAGAGAATGTAAAGGAAACAACACCATTTATAATATAATAATAAGTACAAATCACATTATTTGAAATCACAATTAACCACTTAAGAAAAAATCAAACATTAGAGAGTTTTCATTGTCCCACATGGAAACAGCTGCTACAGGAGTCTTGGTGTGATAAAATTGTAATTGGTGGTTCCTTGCAAATGACAACAATCATTGAGGTAGTTTTTGGCTCCATGGACTTATCATTGTTTGTTGTGATGATCAATAATAACCACAGCCAGAGTAATGGCACTGGTGTTTGGCATTGTAATAATGCTTCCTTGCGTTTGTCAGGGTGGCAATATCATGGCAATTCTTATACTATAAAGTGGGCTTTTTTGTGGATGCTGAAATCAAAAAATGATTAATCAAACCAACTTTCACAAGAAAAGCACTAATGCCTGGAGATGTTGCAGAGAAGTGTCAAGGAAAGTTTATATGGAGAATGAGCATTGTGAATTAAAGAAGTCAGCTATCAACATAATGTATCATCCATCAATGCAACTAACTTAGCCTGTTACAACAAAAAATTGCTTTCACAATTCTGGAAGATAGTGGATTAGCAACTTATTTTGGCAATACAAAACATTTCATTCCTATGGTCACAGACTACAAATAACGGTGATAGTTAACTGTCACCAATAATATTGATGATAGTTGACTATTCCAATCATTACATGTAAATATACATACACATAGTTTTAGTAACAGTTAATTATTACCAACAATGCTTGTGATTTTACCACTGATAATACCTGTGATAGTTAAATATCATGAATAATAACTGTGAAAGTTCCTTAGTCATGTGTGTCCATTTAACAAGAAAAGAAACCACTAAAAAATCATCACCATTGCGGAATACAAAACTGTAATTCAAAGATAGGAATCTTGGGAGAAACATCAAGAATGTGATGGAATCTAGTGCCTTTTTCCATGCATGACAAGATAACAAACAAGGAAAAAACGACCATTTCTATCGCCAAATAATAATGTAAAAAATGAGCCATTTCTATCGCGAGAAAAATTCCCAATTTTATCAGTAAATACTTTACTGGGTACCGTCAATTACATCGTGTCATGCTTCTCTGTTACGAAAGTGCGGTTCGATTGTTATTTGTCTGAGAAATAACCGTACAATTTAAAAAATCTAATAATATTTTTCCTTAGTTCATTTTTTTGTCTTTCCTTCGACAGTTGTATGTATTTGCACTATGTATGTGGGGCCCGAAGAGACTAAAACGACAGTGTGGTGAACCGTAATACTATTTTGTATGGTACCTACATAGTAGTGCACGTAGTTATGAATTACTTTGCCTGAGCTGTGGTGGTCCTTCTTGTGATTTTTTCGCGGCTGCGATTGATCGTGATCGATATCGAACCACATGAGAAGAGTGTATTATCATATTATTTTTGACATCACAGTAGCAGCTAGTGACACGGGCGGAGAAACAAAGCTACGAATGATGTCAGAAGTCATATAATATCTTCAAGACACTGTGATAATTTTGTTTTGTAATAATGTATTCCTTATATACTTCAAATATGTTAAATTTTTATTTTAAATATTTTTCAAGAAAAATTTAAAAAAAGTATTACATGATTTGATTGCCCACTTTTTAAATCATATCGATTGAAGCTCAAGTGAAGGCTCGCATCATCGATCAAGACAAGGTGCACGCGCCCCGCACACCTCGACCGCACAAAACCCAGGTTACCAAAAACAACAGACGGACACCATGAACCGTGAACTTGAATGAACCTACGAAAACATTGTCTGTATAGTACAACACCATACAATGTGCGTGAATTATTGATTCGTTGAAAGGACGATCCCTTCGTTGTCTGGACCGCCCCTCGACACCCACTGCAAGCAAAGTTAATAATTACCATCACCAGGAGAGAAGCTGATGAAAGAAGCGACAACCTTTTCGCTGACGATCAATTGCTCCATGGGTAGACCAATCGAAGATAATAATCCCTAAAACTTCGTAGGTCGTGGTCCAGACTCTGTTTGACGTAAATAATTCAATTGGGCGTTAATTCTGTTGCAGCTTTATGCTGATCAACCACTCGGGCTGTTCAAATCTTTGATTGATTTGGGTTATTTTCGCAGAGGTAGGAGGACCTCCGTAATCATTTTTGTGTCACGACGATTTGGGTATCTTGAAGACGAACTGATAGATATTTTCCAAAGCGACATCACTTAGGTCTTTCAACGCTTGATCCTTTCAAAGCTATTTTTGTTTCTATGCCTTGATCTGACCTCAGTCACTTGACCTGTACTCTCATTCAACGCGCACTCGTGAATCAAGACCGACCATCCCCATCCCGGCATCATGTCGCACAATCCTTCATCTCTCCAAAGCAGCATTGACATGTCTCGTCTCTCGATCACAGAGGACGGTCCTAACTTGACGTCTCGCACGCCGCCTCCACCTGGGTTCAATCAAAGCAATGGTGGCAACGGTGCAGTCGGCAGCACAACCAGTAAGTCCACTTCCTTCAACGATTTAGCCAGGGCGCTTGGTACGGGTCTAGCAGAATGCATGGACGACTCGACAAACGAAAACAATAACGGAAACAACGGGGGGATTTCGTCGCTCCAGCAGCAGAGTTTCGCCCTGTCATCGGATGTCGACAATTACACCCGTCAGTCACGCCACTCTGTCAACCGTATGGTTGGATCTGGAGGTGGGGGGTTCGACTACCTAAATCCTGCGGGGACTGGCCATTTTTTGATCCCCCCGTCGGACTTGAGCTACTTGAATAAGCTTAAGGCAGAGCATGCTGCCAGGCTGGGGGGGAATGGAGGAGAGCAAAAGTTGCAGGGATTGTCTGGAGGAGGGACAGAGAGCGGGGACTTTTTGAGCAATGACAATTACAGCAATGGCAGCAGAGATTTCAATTCGTCTATGTTGCAAACAGGAATGGCCTTGAATCATCCTCAGCAGCAGCAGCAGCAGCAGACTCGCATCACTGCGTCGATTATGACGAATGCTCGTGATGACAGAACTATGGATTCACTCCAGAAATACTTACAGGGCAGCGGAAACGACAGTAGCAACAACGACCATGGCAGCAACAATGAAGGTGGAGGCTCTAGTTTTGGACCGAACCCACAAAATCTTACTCAAGAGCTTCTTCGGCACCAACTTTGGCAGCAAAGTAACCAATCCAATAATCGAAGCGGGAGCCAAAACGTCACTATTGTGGAACCTTCTTCGAGGGGATCGCCCGCACCACAGATGCTGCTTGGGTTGTACGGTAGCGGGTCAAATAATTTTGGTATTGGTCAGGGGCAAGGCAGAGACCAAGGGAACGCCATGTCCGGGGGTAAAGATGATTTAGTTGGTAGAGGCGTGCTTTCATTCAATGGTGGGCGCTCGTCCGCTCCTCCGTCAAACTCACACGCACCGGTAGGAGCACTAGCTGGAGGTTTGTTGGGAGGCACCAATAACCCCGCTATTCGTGCCTATACGGCATCTTCATTACAGATGAGGGTAGCGGAATTGCATCAACAGCTCGGTGCGAGCGGAGGCCATGGAAATATAGCCACACTACCAACTGGAAATGTGGTTGTACTCACGCCGGGGGCAACTCCTGTTCCGCTGCACTCCAGCACTATTTCTCGTGAGGGAACCCCAGACCCGTTGCTGCACAAGCATATCTCGCGATCATCCACTCCAGCGAGCACGCTTACGAATCCACATGATTTTGTGGACCGACGCAATGGCGCTACTCCAAACTTGAACCAATTTCAACCCTCTCAGGAAGATGAACTACAAAGGAGTCAGAAGGAGCTAGAGGCGCTCGAGGATTTGAAACCATTCCTACGCGAGCACAAACGCGATGGGAATTCCTCGAATTCTTCGAATGCCATCAGCCGCGGTTTGGTCATTCTTTTTGCTTCTTCGTTGAATATCCCCGACGTCCGTTCCACTTGCGAGGCCTTTGGGGCATTGGAATCATTTCGTTCGGACTTTGCAGAATCCAAAGGGGTTTACTTTGCAACTTTCTACGATTTGAGATCGGCCCAGTTGGCGGTGGAAGAGCTGCCGAAGGCGTTGAACCAAATGAGTGGAATGACCGGAGGACAGGTTGAAGTGAAATACTGCGTGCCATTGAACTCGTCTAGTGTAACAGATGAAAGCATGATCTTCATATCGAATTTGCAAGATACTTATGATGAACAAGACTTGAGCCAAGTGCTGTCTTCCTTTGGAGAAATCCGTGGTATTCATTATCAGACAAACATGTCTGGCGACGACTCGGACTTGTCGTCATATCTTGTTGAGTTTTATGACACTCAAGACGCCAAACAGGCACTTTTGGAGCTGGAACACACTAATCCATGGGGAGAAGGCGTCACGCTTCGAGTTGGGACGAGGACACCAAAGCAAAGAAAACAGGGCAAAGATTTGCTGGTTCTCATGAGCTGCTGGAGGAAGGGTGCGCCTGCAAAACGAGAAATCCAGACTCAGTCGCTAGACGCTAACCAAACTGTTTTTATCCATGCAAACTCTCAGATTCCTCCAGCTCCGGCACCTTCATCGAATTTTCAACAGCAAGAATCAACAGTGGCGGCGACACAGCATCAGAGGATTCAAGTGCAGACCAATCAACAATATCAAGTCAGTGGTTCCACGCAATCTCAGTACCAATTTGCACCCCAGGGGGATCTCAATCAATTCACCACTCAGCTTGTGCTTGGGCCCGATGGCCAATACTCATACATCTTGGTACCGAATCCTCAGCATCAAGTTGCAACTCACCCCGGAGTCCCTCATTTCGGGCATCAAATTGTGCAGGATCCGCACCAGCCGCAGCAGCAACATCTTATTTATGCCCCTACCGTTGATCAACAGTTTTCAATGCAGGGTCATCAACAGTACCAAATACACTATGGAAACTATCCTCCGCCCCAGTACGTTCGATTTTCTTCTGATGACGTACAATTACATCCTGGAGGTCTTCCCGGCGGCGTTGGCGGCAATCGTCAAAATGTGCCACATACATCGTCACCCACTCGGACTTCAATGGGAAAGAGCAACGTCAGCGTGGGAAGCGGAGGATCTTCAGGAGAGCATAATACCCATGAAGAGGAAAATAACAATTTATCATTACACATTGAAAATGTGAAAAGTGGGAAAGATAGACGTTCCTCCCTCATGGTTAGAAACATTCCAAATAAATACACTCAGCAAATGCTACTATCAGAATTCGCCCATGCTGGGCACGGGTCAGATAAGATGGATTTTTTCTACCTTCCAATCGATTTCAAGAACAAATGCAATAGGGGGTATGCATTTGTGAATTTCGTGGATTACAAAGATATTGTTCCCTTCTTTGATGAATACAACGGGAAAAGTTGGAAGCGATTCAATAGCGATAAAATATGTGATATCACTTATGCACGAATCCAGGGAAAAGCAGCTATGTTGAAGCGTTTTGAAAACTCAGCTTTGATGGAGAAGGACGATGAGTATAGGCCTATGGTGTTCGTGAGCCATGGAGAAAGGAAGGGTCAAATTGAAGCAATGCCACGAACATCGTAGGATTTTGGGTCATGAAATTATTGGGGTTTTGATTTTTGCACTGATTATTGATAGAGTGGTTCTTTAATTTAATAGGACTATGCGACTTATTTTTTTTCTCGTTGCTCAGGCATCTTTTGGTTTGGGTTACGTTGGATCACCATTCCAGCGTCCAACTCAGTCATGAACCATTTGTAAAGTCGCATGATCAACTCTGCGGTTGTGCATATCCAGAAACATGGTAGAATTGTAATATCGTTACGCGCAATGCCGGACGATGCACTTGAAAGATTTCACAGCATATATGGGTCGCTCTGCTTTGCTTTTTACAATAATGTTTTGCATTCTCATCATCTTTCATGCATGCTTTCTTTAGCAAGGAACGAGAGATTCGCGAAAAGCCTTGAGATTTGACTTGTTGTGTCGGCGGGAAAAACATTACTGTTCCTACGTGGAAATAAAGTTCACTCCGAGCATCACCGGATGATCCATCGATATCCATTGCCTTTTTGCATTTGCAATTTGCAAGAAAAGATTGTGCCAACAGAGGTCGACCATGGCGAGGCGGTGAAAAAATTTAAACATGTTCCATTGCAACAAACAATATTTGGTTCATGCTGCTGGTGAGTTGATCGACCCTGATCTATCCCCACAATTCCTGCGAAATGCCAATCAATACTGAAAACTCGCCACTTCTAGGCCTTCGATTCGTCGGGCAAACTCCCGAGATAGCAAACACTCACTGCCATCAGAACCATGCTGTTTCGTCCAATTCAACTTGGATGGGGGCGAGGAATTTTTTTTGGACATTGTTCATCGCATCGACCTGCTTTACATCAGTTTACGTGTTGAGGATGAGTTGCCTCCGGAGTTCTCATTACACTCAATTTTCCAGATTTGCAGGCATCGAAGATGTGGACTACGTTGACAATTCCAGCGATTTTGCCGGAGGTTTTATCGAAGAAGCCCAAAATATCCGCAGGGATAGGAGAAAAGAAAACTCCAAGATATCACCTTATTCTCAAGTGCAAACGCTCAGCTTCCAAATCTATACAGGAGGAGCCCCTGCATTCATTCCCGACGAAGCCACCGGCAAGCTGAAGCATAACCATGAATGCCGTGGTCTAAATTCCTATGGTCTTCCAGAAGATTCGGATAGCTTGCAATGCTACCTAGGGCTCGAAGATACTGCAAAGGATGTCCAGCGCCGTCTCGGCATCATGACAGATGCAGTCAACAGAGCATATGATGTCTCAAACAAGGATCCATCAGTTCTCAAGATTTTCTTAGCCCCAGAGTTCTTTTTCAGAGGAAAAGATGGAGCCTTTGCTTTTGCAACCGAAGAGTCAGAAGAAGCAAAGGGAGAGTGCAGTGATATTTGTCACATTTTGAAGGGCCTCGAAAATATTGCTGCTCAGAAACGTTTTGAGAACTGGCTTTTTCTTTTTGGGACAGTTATAGGCTCCGAAGCTCTACCAAAAGAAGATACGTACGATTACCAATTCTATAATTTTGCCCCTCTCTTCAAAGGCTTCGATCCTGCCATATCCAAGCGTATTGGGAAGAACTTCCTCGTACCCAAGCGATATGTGAGCAATATTGACTTCCTGACACCATTGAGGCATTTGACTAATAAGACCGTCGCAATGGAGTTATTGGATGACGTGGACCTCTCTGTTGAACGCACTTTGATGAATCCTCATGCGAACAACCACAAAAAGTATGACAATCAGATGTGGGCGAAATACAAAGACGAGCTTACCGAATTGGGTTATAACATGATTGAATATGGCTGGTTTTACATGGATGAAATCGCTTTCTCGGTCGAGATTTGTTTGGATCATTTGGTCCATCGTGCTCTCATGACTTATAACGCAGATGTCGTCACTGGAAGCAAGACGCTTGTACCCAGCTCATCAAACGATTCAGTTGAATGGCGGGGAATCCCAAAAAGTCAGGCACAAATCTCACTTGTTAGCAGTGCTGGCATGGACGTTACCGTGGCATCCTTGGCGTTAGCTAACGGAGGACACATTTTCTTGCAAGACGGAATGGAAGGCGACGTCCCTGCGCATTCTAGGTTCGGAGAGGATGAATGCCAGCCGAATGAATATGAGTTCCTAGGGGGCTCTCAAGCAGTGAAAAGGACTGCGGTCATTTCAGCTACAGATGTTACGTTTGAGTATGAGATGTCGCATGATTTCGATGACTTCGATGTTTATCCCGAGGATGGGGAAAGGCACTGGAGAGATGTTTTGAAGGGAGTGTTCTCACGAGAGGCTTACAAGCCAAAACTAACAGTTTATGACCCTGTCAACATCACACTCGTCGGACTTGTTTGATAAGACAATGTGACCTTAACTTAGTTGGATGATATCAAAAAAATATCCCACGATGATATCTATGGATAGTGAATTCGTAAGAAATAAAAGAACCTTCTTATCGACGTAATAATTCTAGCTTACTTTTATTCTTTTTTCAAAGATTTGAATTGGAATACAAGAATATTATCCTGGAAAATTGATGCTTCTCTCTTGCGTACTTTTACTCGGTTCCCAAAGGTTTGAACTGGAATACGACAACTTTCAACGCCTTATCCGGTTGAGCAGATGCAAATGACAGCGGATTTTCGAGTCTTTCCACATAGCAAAGTTCGGGAGAGTTATCAATTACTTGCTGATACAAAAATTCTGGCCCCAACTCCGGTGCATTCAAACATAGTAATGCGAAGCCGTCGTCTGTCAACAAAGAAGGCAACCTCCTTATGACCTTAGCATAATCATTAGCAGCCACGAAACTCCCTTTTTGATAAGTCGGCGGATCCACCACCACGCAATCATAAGGGCCCAGCTTTTTCATTTTACCCCACGTCTTGAAAATATCATGCGCAAGGAATTTTGCTCCTCCTGCCTCTACTAAGCCATTAATTTCATGACTTCTTTGACCACATTTTAATGCCCCTCTACTCATATCCACATTTACCACAATATCTGCCCCTCCGTTCAACGCAGCAATTGAGAATGCGCAGCTGTAAGCAAATAAATTGAGTACCGAGGTAACCTCTCCTGATTCGCATTTGTTTTGCAACCACTTTCTCCCAACAGCCATGTCAAGAAAAAGTCCATGATTTTGTCCTTTTAGAAGATGGACCAAGAATTTGTTTCTCCCATTGTATTCCGTGACAATATGTGGGTCGGGTATTGACCCCTCCATGAGTTGTGTCGTCGAATTCCCACGTTCTGCTCGACACTGATAAACCCATGTTAAATTTGACAAACCCTTAGTGGCATTTGGATCGTCCGAGGTCATCATTGCGTTTTCATTAGAGTCCCAGATAGTTTTCAATGCACGCCCATATGATTCGAGCTCAGTGCCTGTTATCTTTTGAAAAGATGTAAGTAAAAATACTGGAGGATAAAAGTCAAGTGTCAAATGCTCTGCATCAGGGAATAATCCTCCTCGTCCATGAAATATCCTGCAAGCATCTGTTTCTTTTCTCGGATTGAATTCAGATATGGCTGAAAGCAAGGCAGGATGACCTTCATAATACCTTTTTGGTGCCGCTTCTTGCAGACTTTCGGAGGCATCTTCACCGTGTGCGGTAGTGCTACTTTGTAGAAGCGATGACAAAACGGAAAATGGGGAAAACGACGTCGGAGGGATTTTTTTTGTTGAAAAATGGTCGAAAGGAGGAGCGAAACCATGTGAATTCCTTGATGCTGTTGACAAAATCACAAGAATTAAAACCAGTCTCTCACTAATCATAAGTGGCTTTGGAGCGTCGATAGAATGAAGGTGATGTAGTTCGTTGTTACGACGTTTCATGGTGAGGTTGTTTGAGCTTTTGCTGTCTCCCTATTTCTATGTGTGCTATCACAGACGGAAATTATTAAAAGATTCCGCGTGGAAGCTAACATCAAGCGACACTTAAATTAGGAATATTAATGTAGTGGTTTTGAACTATGTACAGTTATTTACACAATTTTTTAACTTTGACCTTTGACCTATATTACCAACAAGGCTTCCCACTGATAAAATTCTTTTCTTAGTTTCCTTTCATACAATAATAGCACATTGCAACAGGGTAATTGCAGGTTCAGCTATGTTAACATCATGATGAAATAATCATGGATATGACAATTTTCCAATAACATACAATTACTACACAATATTTGAAGGATATTTCATACTTGGATTTGCAAGTCAATCACATCTTTTGGAATAATAGGAATCTTAGCAATCAAGATCCAATGGTATTTGTATTTTTATAATCATACTTTATGTATTGTAAAAATCCCATAAAAAACTAATTTACTGTAGTCAATATTCAACACAATATCTTTGAAGAAATTTCTGAGGATATATCGATTCCTCATTGAGAACTCACAATAGTCAAAAGTCATTTATATACCTAATGTCATAATGGGGACCCACTGTATCCAGTAACATTTTGAGCAATGAATGAAGTCTGGATCATGGTGGTAATAAATTGATGATGATAATCTCAGAGATGAATCTATGATATTTAGTTTGATCCAAAAAGCAAATGAGGAAGAGCCATATCCTGATTTTATGAGTAATCAGTCATTATTCATTTACAATTTTGGAATAGTGAGATGCAAAGCATTTTTATCCAATTTTGACATTAGAGATTATGAGCTTGCAACCATAAACTGGTAGCAATTTCAGGTATAACACAACGGATTTTTTGTAGTAACAAAACCAAATCTACAAATCTAATCAAAACATGAAATGACCCATAATTTGAAGAATTTTTTATTGTAATTCTTGGGACTTTCAATAGGTTGTATGTTCTATGATTTGTATTTTCAATATTCTACATATTCCTGACTGAAAATTCTCTTATGTAAGAATACCATCATACAGTTGACATAAGTCATGATGTGACCATATCACTCCATAACAACAGTCTTGTGACTGTTAAAAGACTGATATGTTTAGTGAAAAAAAGTTTTCTGATGGATTCCAAGAGTCTGTCATTAGTTTGATGTTTGACCCCTAAAGATCAGCCCTATTTTCTTTGCAATGGAAATATTTTACAACATCATCTCTAACTGCAAGGTTATATAAATATTATTTGATAACCACCTCCTGAAAATGAATAACATAATTCACAAATATTCTAGATAATTGATGTGACACCTTGTGTAATAAAACAGCACTAAAATAACAACAAATATTTGTGTTTACCCATGACATTTTGAGATGGTTGTGATACAAAAGTAAAGATTTTTTGACAAAATCATTTTCTGTATCAATTTTTATTGTCTTCGTGTAGGAAGGGAATATCATGACATGATGACTCTTTCATACCAATTAATGAACTATTTGGTCAGGTTCAAGAGGAATCCTGCTTGATATGAGACTATCTCCTACTTTTACTGAATTTTCAAGTTTTATCCAATTCTTTGGTAACACACACAATTTTTCAATTTCAAAACACATGTTTTACCTGTTTAACCCAAATCATGAAGATAATCAAAATACAATATTCCATTTTCTCCTTGTTGTCCCCATAATTTTTGAGGAATGAGAGATCGACAAATATATTTTAACAATAACGCATGGAAGGTTATCATCCATATATCTTGAATCAAATTTTCAGAATGTTATTAATGTTTGTTTTTGAAAAAAATAATCAAATGAAATCATCTTCAACATTCACCATCACACTTGGGAATTTCACAGGTGTTGTATTGATGGATGAAGAACTATAATGGGAAATGACATTGTCTTCCCAACATCACCATATTAATATATGCTGAAGTTATTGTGCTTTTGAACGAAAGGATGCAAATACATCTAGTGCTATTGAAAAACTATTTGTGGTTTCCTGGCAAAAAATAATTTGCAGAGAACACAAGAAAGTCACAGTCATGGTCATGGTGTAATACACCCTGGAGAGTTACTCCTCTTCGTTTTTATTCCAATTCAATGAAGACTCTAATTTCATATGACATATGTAGTCACCATCTCAAAATGTGTTGACGTTATAATGCTTTTGAATGAAAAAATGCAAGTATATTTAGTGCTATTGAAAAACTACCTATGGGTTCCTGGCAAAAAACAATTTCCAGTGAACAAAAGAAAGTCACAGTCATGATCATGGTGTAATATACACTGGAGAGGTACTTCCCTCCTAATTTTTTAGTCCAATTCAACGAAGGCAATAATCTCATATCGTACGTGTAGTAATGATTCTATGCCTGGCAACAAAATGTGTACAGTTATTATCTAAATGAATCGATTTCAATTTGGCATTGGACATAATGCTCTCACACAATAAAAACAGCCCCTTTCCAACCCAATTGATTGCAACAGTGAAATGCTAGTTGAGTCCTCGAACCTGCCCCCCACCTCCGGTATCAAGCCAAAATTAGACTGATCCGTTTTGAATTTCGATGATGAGTACTGATCATGCTAATCATCCAGCTCTTTAACAGGAACCTGAATCTCCCCAGTTACACCCAATTGCTCTACAAACAATTCATCGTCGTCATCGCTGATCTCCCCCAGCTCCGCTAATGCCATCGTCGCACACAATTTCATATTATCCGCAATTTCGCTCCCTGCCCGCGACACCCGACGCTGTGTAGACCTAGGAGTATAATACGCCTCCCCCGTGTGGCGGCGCAGCGCTTTGAAGTTTGGCATGTCCTCGGCGGAATCTTCGACGGCTATAACGGACGAGTCTTTGAGCGTGAATGACTCAGTGATAGAAGGGGGGATGACGCCGAGGGCTTCTTGAAGCTGGGTGGAAATTTCGTCCATCTCTTCCGCCGGGGTGTCGTCGATGAACTTTTTGAAGGAGCCAGCGAGCGTCGTAGTGTGGCGACGGCGGGCTGAGGACCTGCGACGGGAGTTCGATTCGCTGGAGGGATTGTTTGCTAGTTCGTCTTCGCTAACACTACCATTGCTGGGGTTCGAATTTGACTCTTCGATTGACATTGCTGGTGTTGTTGAAGTATCGGGAACTGTTGTTTTGAACAAGTAGAGGGTTCAATGAAAAAATACAGAATAATAGTCGCGAGCTGTTTTAATCACGGTCGCAAAATAATTATGTCGTGGTCATTTTAATAATATATTATACGTTATTGTCACATCCAAGGTTTCGTAGTACAAGTTAATACGGTACTTGCAAAAGAGTGTTACAAACCCAGAATTTCATGAGGCAATGGTTGTGGGTCCAAGATTAGATTTCTCACGGGCCAACACAATGTCCACTGCTGCAGGTTCCAAGGGAAAGCAAGCATGCGGTCTTATCCCAACACACCTAGGGACGACTGCTATGCATTGGCTACGCTCAAAAGCACCAAGCAAATCAGAAATAACAATTATAATTAAATGAAACAATTTTTTACACGATGACATCATAGTAAAAATATTACGCATGAATTAATTTACTGATTTTTGTGCTGTTTGGCTGAGTGTTGTGTTGTTTGAGTTGCAAAAAAGATAAATTAAGACCATGGAACTACAATTCAGTGTGTGCTGATGGCAGATGCTATCACAATCTGCAGTGATGGCCACAGCAGGAAAACCCTTGCAAAAACAGTCCTGTGGGAATTTTGCACAAGAAAAGGCAACAAGGAAAAAGGAGAGGTGGTCTGGAATGAAGATACATCCATAGATTATAGTGTTTTCTTGTTGGATGGTAATATTTTGATTTGAATAAGTAATCATGATGTTACAGAAGGGTTTGATGTTGTTGAGGACCAAGGGAGATATTTTTTTATACTTAGCATCACAGAAACAAACATATCTTGAAATCATAAGTGCTAGAACACACAAATCAAAAGGGAATTTAATGAGCCATCCAACAGGCTCAACAATCATATCTCCAGATTAGTTTTGGAGTTTGAGACAAATAAAAAGAGAGGGTCAAATATGCCCTTATGAAAAATGAGTCATGTAACACTCACAAAAATGCCTAAGTTGAACTTGAGTATATCATACTCTAATTCATACACACAAATTTTCATTTTTTCTAATGAACATGATTCCACTCAAAAAGTTGCTCAAAGAGCTGAGTATGACATTGATGTTCTTCTCCACTTTTGTGGCCTGGAGCAATCCACAATGATCCTCACTCCTCAAATCATTATCACCCTCCAATGTAACATGACCCCCCTCACCAAGTCCATCCATTTACCTTCTGCCTGTGCAATGGACTCATTCTTTTTTATTGTTGTTTATGAGAGTGATGACATAATTTCCTTAGAGTTTGGCCAGGGTCTTTTCTCCAGAAGTGTTGTAACTATTATTATTCACTGGAACTCTCAGAGCACTGGCAATGGCAGGAGAATTCCTCTTCTTGGCAGCCATATTTTTTGTGCCATTGATTGGCTCAACTCTGACCTGTACCACTGCTGCTTATAGACATTAGCCATGTTGTACCAGGACTTTCTTGTTGACATCTAATGGCATAATGGTACTTGCTGAAGCTTTGCAAACATAGTTATTAAACCAATTTTCCTGTTGCTTTGCATGATTCTGAGTGTATTTCTGTATGATTTCAGAGTGACACTTGTGGATATTTCAACATTGGAAAATTGTTGATTGGCATTAAGTATTCTGCATCACCAATATGTCTGTCAAATGTGCAGGCAGCATTGCTGCTCCTGGCCCTGTGGTTGCAGGAATTATAGGCTTTGTCAACTCAGCCTCCTTTTCCAACCTAACTACTGAATCAAATACCTAATCTGCCTTCCAAATGATCCATGCAATAGTGCCCTGGCAATATGACACAACATGTTGCTCTGTAAGGCTGGCTCTGACTCCAAACTCCCCATGGTGTCATTATGTATATCAAGGCCCTGTGAATATTCCAAGGCTCCCTCTTACACCCCTATTATCATTATGAAATCGTTGCAATTTCCGTAGGGGGTGATCAGAGCATTCTCTCTGGCAAGGCATTGTGAATTTGAAAACTGTCAATGTGGACTCCAATTGATTTTATGTAGCATAGGATGAATTTGTAATAGGTCCAGTTGATGCAGAAAGAACATCCTTTGTGATGGATTTGTGCAACCCATTGGCATTTGGCATTGGTTTTGTGACATTTGTTGGTGATGGCATGGGGCTCATTTCCAGGGTAGGTGATGGGTGCATCGGAATAAAAATTTGAAGAATGTTGTTCTTGTTTGTGGGACAAACAATGGAGAATAATTGGAAATTGGGAGCAGAGGGGAGTGGTTGGGGTTTGCTGTGTTTGGTGTTTTTGTTTGTCGTGGATAGTTTGGAGGAGGTGTTGGAATTGTTTCCAGAGGGGCCTCAGAGCCTATGAAGACTAGGTTTGCAGTTACCGAATTTACTTACCGC
>JALLPE010000022.1:0-34395 GCA_036940025.1 Conticribra weissflogii
TTCAATGTGCATTTTGAGTACTTGTTCAGTGGTGAGGTATTTGTAATCATCATTATCTATTCCAAAAGTCACAGTGTTGGTGTTGTGATTGCAAAATTGTACAATTATAGCATTAACAATATTGAATGTGTACCTTTCAATCAAGAGATTGATGCACTTGAGGATTTACAGCCATTTAGTCAATCTGAGAGTGTGGAAGTAAACAGAGATCTGACAACAAACAACTTGTTTTGTAGTAATATGATATTGAGTAGTGAACATTTTAATGATGTACCCAGTGATGCCAGTTTTACAACAAAATTTGCCTTGACAATTGCTCTTGGATCATGTGGTTAACTCACACACAAAAGACCACAAAAGATTTACTGACTATTAGCAAATAATTCTCTTTACTTTTAGCACATGCTAAATCATTTCTAGTTTAAAATGATGCTAATTTTCTTTTGTTTGATGCAATTGCTGTTTCAAGATTACAAATTCTTTCCTGAATCAATCACAAATGTGAGAATTTTTTATGTTGCAAGTGGGTGGGCATACTATTTGTTCTTTTGCTAAGTGTTGTAAATATATTCCAAGTCTGATCTCCTGTTCTTTGTTGTCTCACATGCCCATGTTACACTATGCCTGATGAGGTCATGAATCCAGCAAATGAAATGATTTGTGCTACTTTTTCTTTGTGGATACTAGAGAATCAACCCCAACACTCCAACTGCTACCTCCAGGAAATGATTGATTCACCACATCAGGCACACCATCCAAACCATTTATTGCAACTACCTCCATTGACAGTGTCTACATTGATGTTCCAATCAAATCAAATTTCTTCAAAATGTGCCAGAAATAGAGAAAATATGATAGGTGATATGATATAAAACTAAGCCACAGACCAAAAGCACAGTCCAACCAATTTTTAAACAGTCCAAAACTTGAATTATCCCCAAGAACTTCTTCACCACAAGATACTCCACCATCCCCTTGGTCATATCTCTCTCAATTGGTGGTAATACAGTTTGATTGCAATATTGTTAATTTTTTTATTTTTGCATTTCTCCAGGGTTTCAGGGCTAAGATTTGAAAACATGTTTTGTGAGATAACGTCCTCTTTTCCAAAATCAAAATGTAAATCAGGAAGCACCCCAGATGTAGAGATAAGCTCAGCATTATTCCAATAGGTTGTAGGTAACTCCCAAGCAGATGGTAGTCTACTTTTGCTGTTCCTATTTTCAAGAGCCAGCCTTCCTTGTGGGATGTCATTTCTCCTCAAAATGCTCTCTTCACCTCATCATTATCAACCATGGTATGAAGAAGATGTAGGTTAGATAGCATACCTTTCAAATTCCTTTTCATTTTTGATCCCTTATATTTTTCTTTCACATAATTAACATCATCAGAATCAGTCAAAGGGTGCCTATCAAGCCAAGTAAACACTTTTCTAAGTGTTCATTTTGACAGGCATTGAGGAGTAGAGTCTTTGCCACATACACCACTCTCTTACCTGCGCAATAATTCTGCTTTATATTCTTATGCATTTGGATGGTACTGTGTCACCTTTAAATTCATCCATGGTGACTTTGTTACATCAAAAATTGTATTTTGTTTGTTGTCTGTCAAACAACATGAAATCATGATTAACAATTGAATTCTGTGACTTTTTTCTCATAGAAATACTGTGCATTCCCTGTACCTCCTTTGGTGTTGGGGGGGTGCTTCTTTGTAGGAGAAGTTGTTTACAGGATTTTCTGATTGGTTGGCTGTATATTCCAATTGATTGACCATGGTAATTAAATTTGATGGGTGATTCACTATATCATTCACCAATGCTCATTTTGTACATAACTTTCCCATCCACTTCTTCATAACTGCTCTGACTATTAGCCATTCACTTGTGATAATCAGTTTGATTTATAAACAAAATTACCATGGAGAGTTTCAAGGAATACTTTTTGTAAAAATCTTCCTTGGTATTGGGGGTATGAGTTTTGGAGGTATATTATGATGCACCACTCTTACCAGATCAATGGCGCAGCATTAGTGACAAAATCATACCCCATTGGGTTATGAGTCCTATCTTTTTTAAGAAAAAACTGCAAAAACATGGTTCCCTAAAATCAGGGGGTTCTTGTCTGAATAAAATTAATTGTTTGCTCATTTCGTGACATAAAAACTTTTGTGAGAGTTATATGAGCGAAAGAGTTTATCTTTCGGCATATTTTTATCCGATCGGTCGGATATTTTCATGTGGGGGGTTCGAAATTCGAATATTTTTTTATGACATATAATATATAGTATTCCTCGACTCATAATATGGTATGTAGGGTTAGGTACCTACGATGTATTGAACGACGTAATCTAATTTTTGTTCACAACGAACCCTTGAAAATCCATTCATCTTAGGAAAGAGGAAAAAGTTCAACATAGAGTGATACGTTTTAATATATTCCGCTACTATACGATACCAAAACCTTGAATTACTTTTTCTTTTTTCTGCACGATGTGTTATCAAACTTGGTTGAATATTATATGGTTCTTCCTAATACATACTTCACTTCATTCTTATATTCTAGAGTGCTCGAAGCTGTTCGAATATTTACTCGAGATTTTCGGATGGAACAGAATTGAACAAATTTAGGAGAGAACTGTCTTGTCGTGTGTGATATAAAAGCGATAACATGCTGCGCGCGCTGCCTCTCTATGTTGCTTTCTTCTTTTGGTGGTTACACGCACGATGATATGGTACTTACTGATTTTCTTACTTACGTCCAATCGGCTCTTGCTCGCGAGGTCCCGTCGTCACCACCGTGACCGTCGATTCCTCAGCGTTAAAAAATCTTTGTAGAGATGAGATGATCTTACATCATGCAATTGTTAGTGTTCTAGAATCTTCTCGAACCCCAATTTCAATTCCATCGATCAATGGATCCATGAGATAAAACAGCGAATCAAACTTAGACTGCAAAGATTATTGACAAATCTCATTGATAAAAATGATGCTGTCGATATAATCTACATCCATCACAATTTATTCAACTTTTTGCAAGGTATTCCGACATAATAAAATATCATTTGAACGAAGGCAAATTGGTTGTCTATTCTTGAATTCAAGCCATACTCGCATCGCGCATTTCTCGTCTCTAACCATGTCAGCTGCAAGCCACCCAGAGGAGTCCGCCATATGTAATCAGGGCAACAAGAACGACGACCCCATCGAATCCATCCAATCATCGTCGACTTCAAACATCCCGCCCTTGAACCCCGAAGATCCGCTCTACGGGCTCACGACCTCTCAAGTCGCCCAATCTCTCGCCGAATTCGGGAAAAATGAAATCCCCGTTGCTCAAACGCCCGTTTATCTTCTCTTCGTCCGGCAATTCATAGGGTTTCTGCCCCTTTTGATCGAAGTGGCGGCACTCATCTCACTTGGGATTGGAGATTACGTCGACTTCGGGATCATTCTCGCCATGCTGTTTGTGAATGCCCTACTCGGCTTTAGGGAAGAATATCACGCGAAGAAAAGCTTGGATGAATTGAGCCAACAATTGGAAAGCAAAATTGCAGTGCGTAGAAACGGCGAGACTGAGACGGTCAACGTCACGGAATTGGTGCCTGGAGACGTCGTTTTATTGGTCGGAGGGCAGATTGTGCCGGCTGATGTACAGTACATGAGAGGGGACATCATGAGCGTCGATACAGCTGCTTTGACTGGAGAACCCATTCCAAGAAAATATCCTTCGAAAGTGAGTCTCGTCTTCTCATTTTCGATTTGCAATTATGTTCATGTGCACGTTGATACTATGCTGCAATCGCATCTGTTTTCCTCTTCAAGGAACACGGCGATGTGATTTTGTCAGGGTCTACTATTGTTGCGGGTGAATGTTACGGCCGAGTCCTCAGAACCGGCGAAAGCACAGAAATCGGACAAGCTCAAGCAGACATCATGAAAGATAAGCAAGTCAGAATAGTCTCGGTGTTTCAAAAGAAAATCATGACTGTTGTGCAGGTTTTGGTGTCAACGAGTCTGATCATAGTCGTAGCGGTTCTATTGGTATCTGGCTTCTACTATAATGGATTCGAGGATGACGTTCAAGGAGTGATCTTGGATTCTTTGGCCATCATGATTGCATCTATCCCCATTGCGCTTCCTCTGGTATTGCAAGTGAATTTGGCTCTGGGGGCAAGTTTTCTTGCAAAGAATTATCATGCCATAGTAACGTCGATCCCCGCTCTACAAGATATTGCATGTGAGTTATCAGCTTTGAATTGGGTGATTAACACTGAACTACATCTCCTCACAGTTTCCTTTTGTGAAAAATAACGCAGCAATGTCCATGTTGTGCAGTGACAAAACCGGTACTTTGACAACCGCGAATATGTCCGTCATCAGAGATCAAATTTATACCGCCAATGGCTACACAAAAGATCAAGTGATCGAATATGCATTCCTCTGCTCTAACGCTGATAAAAAGGAAGATCCAATCGACAGAGCAATTGTAAACGAGTACAAAAGTAAATCGTTACAGAGTGACAGTTGGGTGCAATCTGAAATTATAGGGTTCAATCCAACTGTGAAACGAGTCGTTGCCTTCGTTTCAAATGGCAAAGGAAAGACTTTAACGATTGCTAAAGGGTTGCCCGCGAAGATTCTCAACACTGAAGCCGGCGGAGTGGATGACCACGAATTACAATGGAAAGTTGATAATAACGATAAGATATTTATCCAGGAACTCTCGGATGTGGACAAAGATTTGAGTGCCAGTGGGTATAAAACGATTGCCGTAGCAGCTTGTGAAGGCAATGCAAGGGAACTCGGAGAAGACGCGAGGTGGAATTTTGTCGGCCTCGTCCCAATGCTGGATCCACCAAGATTCGATACGCCCGCCACAATCGAATCGCTCTATCGAGCCAACATTTCTGTCAAGATGATCACCGGAGATCATGTCAACGTTGGTAAAGAAACGGCGCGGCTTATTGGTTTGGGAGTGAATATTCGTCCAGGCGAAGAAATTAGAAATAACTCATCAGAATACAGGAATAACATTATTTGGGATGCCGATGGATTTGCCTCTGTCCTTCCGTCTGATAAGCGCGAGATTGTTTTGACTTTGAGAAACCACTTTGGAGTTGTCACTGGCATGACTGGGGTAAGCTCATTGATATATAAAAACTTCTTCCATTTTCAATCTTATCATCACTCTATCATGATCTCATTTTGCAATCGAAATATTTCTGTTTTTAGGATGGGGTAAACGATGCTGCCGCACTTAGCGCTGCTCAAGTTGGGATCGCAGTCCACGATGCCACAGATGCAGCAAAGAATGCAGCAGACCTCATTCTCACCGAGCCTGGACTTTCTCCAATTTATGGCGCAGTTCTTGAGAGTAGACGGATATTCAGGTAAGTGAACTTCTCTCGAAATTCTCACTTGAAGTCTTCGATGTGCTTTGACCCGACGATTCATTTCAAACAATGCATTCTTTTATATTATGGTACAAATATCAGTCGGATTAAATGTGAGTAACAAACATACCAGATTTCTCTTATTTTTTAAAACAAGGGTGTCTAACATGGTGCTTGATTAATTTGATCGAATTTCAAAGCATATGTGATCTATAGAGTGGCGGCATCAATGGTGTTAGTCCTGACTCTTTCAGTTGTGATCTTTGTAACTGGTTGCTCAGTAGACCCGTTGTACGTAATCATTTTAGCTCTGCTCAATGACATTTCGATGATTCCAGTTGCCTACGACAATGCCAAAGCCACAACGAAACCGCAGTTGCCAAAGGCTCGGGTCCTTGTCGTATCTTCTCTCTTTTACGGTTTTGTCCAATCCGCCTTGAGTTTAATGTTTATATTCACGATGGACTATGATCAGAATCTCAACGAACCGCTGGATCTGGAATCTTGCTCGGGAGAAACTCGAGCATTCATTTGGCTCCATTTGATTTTTGTCACCGAGCTAATGATATTTTCTGTCAGAGCGCCATCATTTTTCATCTTTTCGAGACCATCGATTTATTTGGTTTTGTCGGTGCTTCTCACTCTGATTGTAGGGGAATTGATAGCGGCGTTTGTTGCAGATCTTAGTTTGAGTGGACAAAATCTTGGCTATATCGTTCTGTTCAATGTGGCTTCGTTTGTAGTGGTTGATTTGATCAAAATTGAATTTCGCAAAATGATCGGCCAAGAGGAAGGAGATGTCATTGAAAACGATGAATTGTTTGAACCTGCTCCGCTTTCCGAGACACAAAAGAGTGTTCGCAAGGGGCTTCGATACGCTGTGCATAGTGTGTCTATCATGCCGCCAGAGGATAGACAGCACGTGGTGGAAATTAGAAAGCGAACTAAGTCGTCTATTGCTGGATTCTTTGATTTAGGAACGGATCTTGCAGTGAACGGCGGCTTTGTCAGGAAAAATGGCGACAGGTCGACGCTGCTTTATGGGAACTATCAGAGATTGGAGCCCATTCTAGAAGGCAGGTCGAAACAAGTTTCATCTCCGTTGTAGACTTCATCCGAAAGTAGGATTATCCAATCCATCACGCGTCAACTTTCTCGAAATCTATCTCACGAGATGCACCTTAAAATTATCGTGACTATGACTCTATGTTTTGCACTATCTTATCAATATTTATTTTCTCAGCAAAAAGAGGGATGATCTCACCGATGAGCGTATCGATTCTGGTCAGATTACCGTCCCAAAGACGCCTAAATTCATTATTGAAAAGTGTATTATTGATCATCTGCATACTTGATTAAATACAAATCAACATGAGCAGTCATTCTATCCATTGGGTTTTCACTTCGCATTTGCCCAGTTTTATTCATGTCATGTTCTCTTTCGTCTTCACGTCAACGTCGACATCTACATCTACATTACTATGCGTCGGTAAATCAACGGGCGGATACGGCTTAAAATAATAAGCAATGTCTCGATCGACGGTGAATGACCAAATAACTCAAATTGATAACATCCTTGGATTTGCTTCAATGGAGGGGCTTTCCACGAGACAAAAATGATTCCGATTTTTCTCTGACACGTCACAACTGATAGTTTTTACAAACACATCAGTCTTGTATTCGTTACTGATGAGCTCATAGTTGCTCTTATTGAAAGGAGGCGACAGTATGGGTTGAAGACCCTCGGTGGGAGATCTTTTGACCGCATTTAGAATTACGTACTTGCCAAGTAACGAGACAATTTTGAATTGAGGCCAGAAGGAATTTTTCATTGCAATTCATTGGGAATAAAATCAGTAATTCATCGGAAATAACTGGCAAGTGTGTGTAAGCTCAGAGGGCAGTGGAATAGAATGTGTGATAGAATAAAATTGATCCATCTGTCAAATGGTTACAGATACCCTTCAAGTTGATACCAACGTAAACCCCAAAATTACGACACGAATATTTGGAGAAGTGTGATGGCTTTGTTGACCATTACGAGCCTCGGTATGACAATTGATGATGTAGCAATGAAGGATGGAAATGAGTTGACCAAGCTATCGAAGTACAGAGTACAATGGTATATACGAACACGATGGCATGAAGCGTCATTATTATATTCCAGACCGATACCTTTTGGAAATACTCGTAACTAATAAAAATGTATGCGTTCCCATCCCTCATCATGTCGCTTTACGCTCACGCCACAATTTTCCACACTCTTTCATCACATCCGCCTGAGTAACGTCATTGGGACTGCAATTCCTATCTTGTGCCAACATCGTCCTCACCTCGCTTGATTGGTTTTTCACGAATAGAGCGAATCCCGATGTCTCCTTCTGCTGTTTGGGTGTGTATCCCAATTTTGTATTATCGCCTTTACTTCCGGGGACTTCGATTTCGATGATTTTGCTTTTGCAGCGACCACAACAGTGACGAGCTGGATCGACGCTTTTGCTGTGACGTTTTATTATAACGTTACAGTTTGATGCGGTACATGCCTAGTGTGCATATTATTGCAGGTGTTAAAATGATGTGATTAAGCAAATATGGTTGAGCGAAACAGTCAAACAACAACACAAGAATTGATTAAAGAGTGAAAATGCGATAAGACACTTACCCACGCATATTTGTAGGCGATTTGATAATCATGGGTAGTCGTGACTTCTACATCTTGAATCTAAATTAACGAAAGGTTAAATGAAACGCATCGTTAGCGAAGGACAAGGTAAATACAGGTAAAACAAGCTCTCATACGAAAGAACCATTTACCTTCCGCATGGAGATATTGGCCCATTTCTTAAAACATTTCCCATGCGGCGGCTTATGAACCCCATCCACCAACCACATGGCCGCATGACACATTTCATGCAAGAGAGTGGAGCGTAGCCTATCCTCGTTGTCAATCACCTTCGTCGCCAATTCAATGGTGGCCACGCGACTACTGACATGTTCGGTACCGAGTCGACCCTTCATTCTCGTGATGCCAGCGGTAGTATTGAGTTTGTTGGACCAGATAACAGTAACGGAAGAAAGTGCATTTTTGAAAGCGCGTGTATCAAAGTCACGGAAGGTTTGTTCTGTGATGGATTCGCGGTGTTTGCGGAAGGATTGTTTGGATTTGGCATCGGTCAGTTGGCTCATGGGTGGTTTTGGAGTTTTTCTCGGAATGGTGCAATTGGTGAGATTGCTAGGAGATGGCGTTCTGGTGGATGGTTTGCCTTTGCGTGAAGGTGGTTTGATAATTTGGTTTGGTTTTGTGGTTTTTCCTCGCATCGAAGCATAGCTCTTGTCGCTCTTGCTGCCTTCGGAAACGGAAAAGTTGCTTTCTTCGTCGTCATTGTAGTCGCTCTCGCTTTCCTCTTCGTCGCTGCTCAAAATAATGATGGCCTCAGCTCGCTTTGCTCTGCGTTCACGTTCTTTCAAAGCTTCAGCGTCGTCTTCTTCATCCGATGATAGCTCTATCCACTCTTCCTCTTCGCTAGATGCAGAAATGCTGGATTCATCGACCGAGCAAGCGGATTCATGTTCAATGTCGATGGACTCGTCGGCCCGTGGCGATTTGTCACAAGAAATGGGATTTCCATTTTCCTTCTCCGAATTATATGATCTCCTGCTAACTTCTTCGACCTCGTCATCACTCTCTTCGGATTGGATCGATTTATATTCATCTTCCGATTCTCCAGGTGAATTGCTAGTCATATCTTTCGATTTATCTTTTCGACTGTCGTTGTCACTTTCTTCGTCCTCATAGTCGCTATCCAAGACGAATGCTTTGGCCTTATTTCTGTTTCGGCGGGGATTAGTCCAAACGACATCGTCATCTTGACATGAATCGTTTTCAACATTGTCGTGGTCTTCAAAGATGTTTTCGCCTTGTCGTATCTCTGCTTCATTGCTCATATCAGAAACAGATTTCTCAACGTCACCGCCGACCAAGAATATTCCTCGCCCATTGGCAACATCGCCATCACGATCTTCGTTGTGCGTAACGCAATATTCGGCATCGTTTCCTTGCGCATCATCCCCATCGGCTTGAACCTTACTACCACTTGACTTGCTCAACCCGTTTCCGTCAGAGTCGATTTGGTCGTCACGAGCATGGTCATCATCACCACCGTCTGCTTCTCCATCCAGTTCCAAAATGGGATCGGCACAATGGCATTCATCTCCGCACAACTCCTCATGATCCTTCGAAGGCACTCGAAACGAGACGGTGGTTCTGTTGAATATGGCATTAAGCAGCGACGATGGCTCCCAAACATGTTTGTTGGAATCTTCCTCGTTCAAACTGCTTACTTCTCCATCCTCGATATTGTTCGTCTCGTTTTCATTGGCAACGTTTTCATGATTGGAACCACCCCCCAAAGACAAGTCTTCAAATGCCTCGGCCAAGTTCTTGGCTCCGTCCGAGATGCTTACGGTTCTGCAATATTCACCCTCTTCTCCTCCCTCGTCATCTTCATTCTCTTCTTCCTCTTTCGGATCGTCGTGAATCGTCCGTTGTGAATGGCTTTTTGCGTGAGATTGTTTTGTCTTCTTGGCCGTGCTCAAAATGGAAAGCACCAACGGCGATAGAAATTGAGGCGAGATGGTGCTGGCATAAACACTGCTCGATGAGGACAAGGGAGTTGAAATCGGAGATCCGATTATTTTTTTTTCGTCTTCATTGCGATTGTTGGATTTGTCAGCATCATCAATTTTTGGCGAAAACGTAGAATCGATTGAGTTTTCTTCGGCAGAGTGATTATTCGCGGAAAATTTGTCTTTGCATGCCGACGATTTCGATGATGCATTAGACGGAGAAGACAGCGAGAAGGAGGGTTCGTCGCTCGCCTCGTTGGATGTACTTGATTCTTTTTGCGTACTCTCCTCCCCTCTGGCAACGACGTTTGGAATGGCATTTTCCTTGTCATGTTCTCCATGGCATTTTTTCTCGTCGTTAGAGGCAAAGACGTTGTCTATGGCATGACATTCCTGTGCATTGTTCTTTTCGGCGGAAGATTTCCGAGCATTGACCATGCTTTTCCACAGAGCGCCGTACTTTGGAAAGAGTTTGTCGAATTTAGCCTTGACTTCGTCAGTGTAAGCAGGGCCGTTCGACGGAGGAGTTGGCGGGAGGGACGATGACATAGTTACGACGCGGAACAACTCCTCTCTGTAATGGTATTAAGTTTATTGAAGGTTTTCGCCGACCGCCGACGAGACGCAATGAATAGGTAGAGATTGTCAACGCCTGACGAACTGAATGAATCAAAAGTCGAATGAATAAGGCTCAAGGTCGAGAAATAAATAATATCTTAGATCACGATGCCCGCGTTAAGAAAGATGAAACTCACTGGCCCTACTTACTCTCCGTCCCTCACATTTTAAACTATTATTATTATGTACGCTAGTACCTAATACAACACAATTCTGTCATATTTTTTGTCCAGGTATTTTCTGGCATTTTTTTCCACGAAAACATCAACACACGATGCCAACCGCCAAAATATCGGCGACAAGTCTTGACGATCGTAGTAGGACTACCTTTGTTTGATATAAATCGAGATGACTATTAGTGTCATTGTCTAAAACAAGTACAATGATTCACAAGCGGTGCTGTTGGAATATTTCTGAAAAAAATCAAAATTCAGAGTTTACATTGTAAGAACATGATGTAGCCATACTATCAGATGATAATGTGCCAAATAGATGATAAAAGCCAGTAGTCTTGATGAGAATACAAGTGAACAATTATATTGATAAAGAATTTGAATCCATCATTGATTATAGAATTGTTTCATATTCATGTTATTCTGTTACAGCCAATGTCTTGAAATCATGTTAAGTTGCCAGTGACCAACAATCAAATGCTGTAGAATTCGTCAAAAATACCCAAAACAATATCCTGAATGATTAGTGGTATAGATTTTGTTATTTGTAAGAGCTGGTATCCAAATACCACCATGGAGCCTTTAAGAGGTGAATCTGATAATTGAAATTATTTCTTTGTTTACGGTTGTCTCTGCTGTTGTTGGCATATCATCAAAGAGCATAAACTAAATTTATTGGGAAAATCCATTATAGTGTGGGTAACTTTGATAATGAAAAAATAATATATCATGTAAATAGATATTTATCCAGTTGTTGGCACATGACACATTATCTCATAAAGTGTCCTGTAATGATACCTCACACATACTTTGATTTTCAATCATGCTCATATCCTGACCTAAATAAGCCATTGGTGATGTCAGATGGAGTGGAGGGGTATATAGAAAAATGTGGCCTACTACATAGCTCATCTTGACAATCATTCAAGTCATTGTATTCATGGGATGATAAATTCATCAAGTAACTACAAAAATTGTATGTTCCAAGATCAAATATTTTGTAGTCTACTTGTCAGATCATGTAAGATATTTAAGCTCATTCCAACCATTGAGAAAAATCATTCCAACAAAACACA
The DNA here is from genome assembly GCA_036940025.1 of Conticribra weissflogii. Lineage (NCBI taxonomy): Eukaryota > Bacillariophyta > Thalassiosirophyceae > Thalassiosirales > Thalassiosiraceae > Conticribra > Conticribra weissflogii. The sequence goes on from JALLPE010000022.1 coordinate 11,888, forward strand.
AGTTGTACATTGTACATTAACATCGAATTCTTACAAATATGATTTCTTGATGACAGCATTTGTAGAAAAGCAACTCTTCATTTTTGGGTAATATTTCAGAAATAAATGATCTACAAATGTCATTGCATAGAAGTATTCACCTGTGAAATAGTGTTGATTATGGTGTTGAACAAAAGAAAAGTATCTTGGAATATTAGGGGTCAAATTGAGTATTCAAGTATTTAAACACCATTAGCATAATGATACCAAGGATAAAAATCATGTAAATTGTAAATGTTATTCAACTTATTACCTATTCCTACTAAAAGATATGTTTGATGGATTGTTTTTCACTGAGGTTTTCAAGCCAATGGCAGTTTTGTGGAAAAAGAGAATTCCTTTTCTTTTGGGGGAATCACATCCTCAAAGTGAGTGGGATGGGCTAAGACCCATGAGAAATGGACCAAATGACAACCACCCATTCCAGTATCATGCTATCACATGGCAGTGAGCTTAAAAAACTGTAAAAATCATATGCAAAGGATTTTAAATATAGATCATTTCATATACATTTACATCAATTCCATGCCTTAGAGTAATAAAAATAAACAAAATGATGACACTTCTTCATCAGGGCTAGATTACTTTTGGTGTCCTTGCTACTAAGGAGGTCTTAGTACATGATATTGGTCTGATGAGAAAAATTTCTACAAACATGAATTGTATTGCATATCTACACTTCACCTGTATACCATGATTCACATTATCACTGTTCTTGACATTTCTGTGGAATCTTCTTGCCCAAGCCATTCTTTGGAAAAATCATTATGCCAGTTAGAGCATGCTTATCAACAACAAATTTTCTAACCCATGCTATAACACACAAATGATTAAAAGCTCAACATTATGCTTTGGCATTTGACTCTTTGCTACATCATGCTTTAATATATTTTGAGATGTGTTTCTTACACATTGACAAAAGGATGCTTCCATGGAGAATGAAGTGTTAGAGATGCACCAAATCTTCATCCAAACACTCCTTACGCAGTTGGACAAACACTGTTGGGCATGTCAGCATTGAATTTTTGATATCTTGTTTTTTGTTATCAACATAGACTTCTAGGCTAGCCAGTTTTTTTCATTGGTGCCATTCCCCTTAGGGATCGAAATGACCGTAGCTGTTTTGGCATCCCTGATGAGGAGGCTTTCCTCAAGAATGATTGTGAATTTAAAGTTCCAATAGTTGCCATGGTTTTTGCGTACTTGTGATATGCCCAGGGAAAGGGTACAGCTATTATAGATAATCTTTTTTAGAATTTATGATGTTGTATCAATGCATATCTTAATGCAAAAAGAACACTGGTTCAGATCATCATCTAATGTTCTGACACTCTCTGTTCAACATCAATCAGGAGACAAGTAATAAATGGTACTTATTAAGGGGAATCTGGAATCTTGAAATTCCCAGAAATGGAGGTAAAGGACTTGTGTAATAGTTTTCCTGGGCATTACAAAATGAACCCAATTACCAGATGATAATTTGACTGTCAATATCTTTTCAACCAATTATTTTCATCTAAATCCAAGGAAGAGGTAAAATCAATGGTTCCCTTTCATTTCAGGGGTTGCACTGCAATTCCTGGGATGATGGTGGATGGCCAATGTCCCAGGAAGCAGGCACCCAGTGCAAGCTATGTGCCAAAACAAAAATCCAACATCTAATTAATGCATCTGAAGTTTATGCCAATTACTTATTATCATGGCACAAGCATGATTACTTCATTGGATAGTTGTTACTTAGAGTAAATTTAAATTAACTCCTTTATTTGGCATCAGTGAAACCCCCTGGCAGAAATAAATTGTACATCATAGGAATAGTACATTTCTATAGTACATTTCTATGGATCTATCTGGATTTTTTGATTTTCACAACAATTTTTGTGAAATAAACAATGGATATCTCTGCCTAGAACACAGCCAGGACAAAGAATCCATGCAAATCCTGCAGCACAAAACTCACTGTTAGCACAACAAGCAAACTTTACTAATGACACTTTTCATCACTATTGATATTTTGGGTGTAATTCAATTTTTGTTTAGATTTATCACAATAAATGGTATACTGTTCTTGCCTGCCTTCTGAAGTTTTATATCACTTTTTCTCAGAAAAATTGCTCAAGCAATATGACAAAATAATCGTCTGCAATTCACCACAAACTATAAAGGTCATGAGCACAACAGTTCCTGAGTTTCAGCGGGAGTTGTGATAAAAAAACATGTAAATATTGTAAGTTACTTCTACAATACGAAGTCATATTATATTTTTTAAAACCGATGGAGAAGCCATAATCCGAAGAAAAGAGTTGCAAACGAAGAAGGCGAAAGATATAGAAGACAGCATGTACATCAAATTGCAGTTGCCAGTCTTAATCTTTATCGCATGGTCCTTGCTGTCCCAAACATTGCTGGTATCGGCTTGGGCCCCTCGCATAAATAGACGCAGTAATCTGCAACCCAATCGTATTTTAGCCACCTTTGACAACCCAGGAAGTTGTCTTCGCGGTGTTGATTCAAAAAAATTGTGTTCCTCATCATTACAATCTACAACAGCACCGGCGACCACTCTCAATGATAACACAAATAGCGAAAATCTTCTACACAATAATGTAACAATAACCTCTGCAATCGACGATACTGCTACCACCCTGTCCGTAAATGCAAATACCACCACCATCTCTGCTGATGTATTCTCCAACAAAAAGGATTTTTCCGGAGCTCGAAAAAGTTTACAAAAACAACATTTCATAAACCTAATATCCCTTCCCCCCAAAGACGATTCGTTCCTTCAATCATGCGAAAAATTAGTCCGTGATTGTTGGAGATGGAAGGACACTGTATTGGGAGATGGGAGGGATTTCTTCGTACCGAGGCCGAGGGCATTGAAGGCCTTTCAAGGACTGTTTGTCGGGATGGAGGTTGAGGTCTTTTACGCTGAAAAAGAATTTGGTCTGGAAGGAGATGGGATGAGTGCTGGCAATCCAAGTGGTTCAAGAGGGAAATATGTGAATGGAAATGACAGTGGAGTTGGTGGAGATGAAAATAGAGCTTTGTTTCAACCGTTTAAGGTGTTCTTGAACATACCATCATTTGACAAAGGGGAAAAGACATCATGTATTTTTCGAATCCCACTGGAATCACAAAATGCTAATGATGATGAAGCGCCATTGGAACCTGAACTCACGTCGGAATCATTCATCATCGAGGAATGTGCAGCTCTTTCTAACTGTGCTAGACTTGACGTTATCCTAGTACTTCGAAAAACAAGAGTGGAAGATTCCAACCAGCCCAAGAACTACAACGCAACAATATCAATGGAGGCAGCAAAAAATGCGGCGCTCTTTGCGGTAGCATACAATCTCGAAAGGCAAGTAAAATCGCAACAATCCAAACCCACTTCATTCTTGCAACGTACGGGTTTTTCGTCTTGGTTTGATCTGCCTGGGGCAGTTGATGTATACACCTTACCATCTGCCTCAACTAAAACAGCAGCAACAACAGCAAGCATCACGACAACAAGACAAACGCCTATTCTAGAACTTACAACGAAAGACACACAAATCATCCCCCTCGCATCCCGACTCATTTTGTTGGAAGGAGCACCTTCAATAATCCAACACCTTGCTCTGATTGCCGGAGGTCTTTCGCCGAGACCTAACCGTCCCAATCGCGAAGTTATATTTCGTCCTTACTCCTCGAGGGATGCTCATATTTTATTGCAGTTGAAGAGAACTGTAGAGGTGATTTCGACCCTAAACGGGAAAACAGCTGCATCTGCAACTGTTTTTGATGCTGACGTCGCCTCTTCAGAGCAAGAGGCAGATAACAAATAGGATAAGAAATCGCAACGTAATTTTGGTGGTGGTGGTGGAGGGAGGATTAAGATAATGCTGGAATGGGCACTGAATGCGGGAAAAGCAGTGAGAAACGAAGCCATAGTGCCTCAAATTAGAGAGTTGAAAGAATATGGTTCAGATGGGACTCCTCCGGTTGGACTGGCGAGTAAAGTCGCCGCAGTGAGTTATTGAGCTCGAAAAATTCGCTTTCTCGAGTTGTTTTTTGTTCTATTTTTTGAACCTTCTACATTTTCACGACTGTCCGTTACCATTTTACTAACTCGACATAAACAGTCGGCAATAGAACTTGGCATTGAACCATCCGTGACATCTTGTATTGAAAGATTGGCTGCCATGGAGACTTCGGAACAGATATCTCAATTGAGATGGACAGCAAACGAAATAGTGAATTCAGTTCTTGTGGACGAAAAATCGTTATCGCAGCGAGAGTTACAAAAGATCATGAATGGATTGCTTCATCTGCCAACGATGCGAGTAAGAAAGGGTAGCATTTCTGATGATGAATTGATTGATATGATTGATGAAATCGAGTGGAAATTGAGGAATTTTCTCGCGTCGTTGAAAGCGGAGAACAAAAACAATTTATAAACTCTTTGATCAGATATGTTGCATAGTAGCAAACTAATAATAAATAACATTGTCAACATTTGTCTCATCGGACATGAAACGCAAAATTATTAACACTGTACGTTCACTTTTCCTAGGACGGTAATCTTTCTGTATAATTTCGACCGTTGAGATATGGCCTTTGTTATAGTATGAGCATTCCAAGTTGTTGTATCATCATTGTCAAGAGCTATGATCAGATCTCCATCAAATAGCAACCCTTTTAAAACCGATTCTGGCTTGACAAGATGTACCACCGGACCCAGCTTCGACGATTGAATAATCTGAAGACGACGGTGAAGTGAAGAAGAAACATTTTAAACGGGTTAGATACAGTTGGTCAGTGAAACAAGAAACGCTAAAACTTACAATTCCGAGCTTTCCTGGGGGCGCCATGATTTCTCGACGCACTCGAACGGGTGTATCGCTTCCGCTCCCTGTCAAGTAAAAGACACCGTTTTGACTCTTCGACTGGCCGTCATGACGCTGTTTCCTAATGTCATTCAAAACATAGTCGACAAAGGGATCCCTTGTATCCTGCAAATGAACTTCAATTTCAGGGGATTCTTGTTGATATGTTTGCAGATATATCGAATTCGGCTCCAGCTCACTTAAAGGATTCTTGTCGTATTCATCGTCCGACGTTGAAACACTGAACAGGGATTCATTTCTGCATCCCTTGCGTACTTGGTACAATAAAGCTCCGAAGAAAAGGAGGACTCCAAATCCGCCGATGATTATACCTGTAGCAATAACTTTGTTCCTCTTGTTTTCGTTCTCTTCCATCACTACAGATTCTGGGATGCCGTTGTTTTGGTCGATTGCTGTTATGGATTTGATTCCATCTAATGATGCGAAATCATCTATTCCGGCTTCTTCTCCGTTGCTCTTCAACAGAGATGATATTGCATCATCGTCAGCCTCCACAGCCCCCGCTAACATCAACACAGGGTCAGCCATATCACCATCCTGGTCGCTGTAAGCGATTCTCGTTGTCACTATCAGGGAAGATGATCCCTCGAGTTGCCGCAGTGAAGAATGTTCAAGCCGCCGTCTATACATTAATTCTTGCTTGATCACCTTGCAGCTAAAGTTTTTGATCGAAAACTCCATAAGGGCAAGTTCGTTGTTCAGAAAGTCAGTGCAAGTTTGTTCAAAGATTTTAACTCCGTCGTCACTCAGAGTATGTGTCATGTTTTTCAATTCAATATGGACATCGGTTTCCAGGTCGACAACAATGGCTGTATCCTCGGACGAAATCACTGGATGACTCGGTGCTGTCGGTAGAAAAGTAGTTCGAGGTAAGACTGATGGAATCAGCGATGGTCCATTTGTGTCACCATCGAGAGCAGATTTAGAAGCATTCGGTCGAATGGATGGAGTCGTTGAGGAAAAATCCAACGGCGACTGCGAGGGCTGCCGTGTTGTGGGTTGTGAAGTCGGTTTGTTCGTCGGACGCTTCGTCGGGTGAAAAGTAGGCTCTTTCGATGGATGTACGCTAGGCATATCGGTTGGTGGTTGTGCACATTTTGATGATTCAGTCCACACATCTTTCCACAGGTCATGTACTGTCGAGTGCGGTCTGAAATCTGGTTGCGAACAATATACAGTAAAGGGGAATGGATTGCAACTGAAAACTCTCCCATCCACCTCAACTTCACTGTAAGCCGCATAAAACTTTTCCTCTGCGTAAGCTGGGGGGCATGGGACAACCTCAGAAGGTATTGAAGATGGTGATGCCGAGCTGTTCAGATCAGTTGATACTGTCGGCTGCATGACAGGAACACAAGCAGCCAATCACGGTTGGTTTGAGACTGTTACGATTGAATTGTAATTAAATACTCAGTAATTACCTGCAACGTTAAACTGTTTGGTGACATTAAAGTGAGTGTGACAGTAGGTTTTGTGGAAGGAACTGACGAGGTTTGATTTGATTGACTCATGCTTGGCTGTAAAGTTGGCTACATGTACACGTGTAACAAAGATATAAGTTTTGACTGAAATAAATATCATAGCATCCAAAGAAACAGTGGGTGCATTAGGCTCACCGTCTGCGAGAAGTTGTCAATTGGATTTGGATATGTATGAAAATAAAGAAAAGTCATTTGAATTAAACAACTAAGGAGGAGAAATGAATATGATGGATTCGGAGGAGAGATTACAATATACTGACCTCATAAGTATTTTTTGGAATCACCTTGAAATTCATATATTTGTTCAAGATTTTTGTGTGAGTGAACATGATCCGACAAAAAAGAATGACACAAATTTTTCCATTATAATTGAATCTCACATTTGCAGTTGGCCCCGCAGAAGAATGTTGTTGAGTTACTGATGGGGATGATGTGGGCTGTTCCGAAGTACCGAAAGTAACAGATGCGACAGGCTTCGAAGAGGGGAATAGTGTGGATTGATTTAACGGATTCCTTGTAGAATTTGTTGTAGGCAGAGTCTGGTCGCCTAATGGAGAGGATGACGGCCAAGACGATGGCTTAAGAGACTGCTTATTTGTGGGGTGATGAGTGGGCTTTCTTGATGGAGCAGGCGATGAAGGCCGAGATGGCGGCGGAGAAGTCGGTGACGCAGTGATGGGGGTAAGAGAAGGCTCACCTGAAGGGGACCAAGACGGAACCTTTGTAGGTGAAGACGATGGTTTACGTGTCGGTTTCCTCGATGGAGACACAGTGGGTAAAATAGACGGAAGGGATGATGGGGCAAGTGATGGTTCATCAGAATCCATTAGCGACGGAGCAGTTGAAGGGGACAAAGATGGCATGGGAGATGGTGTGGGGGTTGGTTTCTTAGTTGGATTTTTCGTTGGGCGTTTAGTCGGGTGGATTGAAGGCACCAACGAAGGATTAGAAGAAAAAGTTTGGGACGGTTCATTTGTCACATCCAATGAAGGAGATATGGAAGGCTCGGTTGTCGGAGAAGAAGATGGTTGACGCGTTGGTTTTTTTGTAGGATGATCAGTAGGTTGATGCGAAGGGACAATTGATGGGGTATTTGATGGAGACAAAGGAGACAAAGATGGTACAGGAGATGGTGACATGGTTGGTTTCTTAGTTGGTTTTTTGGTTGGGCGTTTGGTCGGTTGAGTTGAAGGCGTTAATGATGGTGATTTAGATGGAAGATGAGACGGCGCGATTGTGGGAGGTGATGTTGGTTTATGTGTTGGTTTATTCGTAGGATGATCAGTAGGTTGATGCGAAGGGACAACCGATGGAGTATTTGATGGAGACAAAGAAGGCAGAGGAGATGGTGACATGGTCGGCGTTTTCGTAGGTTTATTGGTTGGGCGTTTGGTCGGTTGAGTTGAAGGCGTTAATGATGGTGATTTGGATGGAGGATGAGACGGCGCGATTGTGGGAAGCGATGATGGTTTACGTGTTGGTGTTTTTGTTGGGGGTTCCATGGGGTTCATCGACGCAGACGAAGTCAATAAACTAGTCGGGTCAGAACTTGGTGGCGTCGTCGTCTTCAAAAATGGTGAAATCGAGATAGAACTTACAGTGGGCTCCATCATTTGCTCCACTGTAGGCTTTTCTGTAGGTTTTCTAGTTGGAACCGTGGTTTCCGTGTCCACCATGATTTGTTGCTTTGTTGGCGACGAAGATGGCTTAGGTGTAGTTTTCCGAGTAGGCCGTGTTGTTGAAGAATGAGCTGGGATCGAAGTTGTGTTTTCTGTGGTTGATTGACTAATCTCGGCTGAAAAGGTGTCAATTCGTTCAATCGGCATATTCGAAGGCGTTTTTGTTGGTTGGAAGTACGGTCTCTTCGTTCGAATCGAAGCAGTCGGAAAACTCGTCGGTTTCCTTGTTGGCTGTCGTGTAACTACCACTGACCAGAGGTCTTCTCGAAGTTCCCGCTCTATCTGTATTGTTGCGGTCTCGTGATTTGCAATGGTAGTTCCCGCATTGGCGAAGTTGACGCCGAGAGTCAAAAGCGGAAGAATATACTCGAAATACATTGTTCAAGTGTTTAAATGGACGATTATTAAGTAATCTTCCCGACGAATCAAAACTTGGTTTTGATTTTGCTTTGAGACCTGCTTTTTGATTGACTAAGTGATGGATAGGCTGAATTGTTACCATCTAATGGCATAGACATCTCTGACTTCTTCCACGGAGAGGTTTCAGTGAGAGATCGCCGTATTCATTAAAGACTATGAATCAGTTGGCCGTCATTTGACCTAGGAAGGGAACGAAAGAGAGAGAGGGCCCTCTCGTGTGAACGATCCGAGGTGGGTTTTTTCAGTTTGGCTGAGCTGATAAGGTCTGATGATGATGTAACGAAAAAAAGCGAAGGGCAGTGATATGTCCCTTTTTTACGGCACAGGAATTTCGTTTAATACATAGGATCAAGTAATATTGAATTTTGTACGTTCAAAAAGACTCTTGCTTGCGAAGCCCCGAAAATTCATCGCGGATATAAGGTAGGAGGGTATCTTACCCGCTGCTTGCCACCAAACGGCCATTCCCAAAACAACAACTCCTCAAAAAAAATGGTCTTATTATCTTCCGCAACATACCATGATGTACCAACGATCACTCACCGAACTACTGCCGTCACAACATTTCCGACACCACAATACCACATCACGTCTCATACAACATACAACCTCAGATGAGCACCGTAACCTCTGCTATCTCAATACTCTAGTATTGTAATAGAGTGGAAAAGATCACGCCACATCGATCTCGAGGGAAGGAAGGCTTCACACCCGCTTTATTATGATGAGAACTTGATGAATTTTTATTGTGCATAAAATGTAGAATGTAGCACTACTACTACTTGTACGTATTGCTATTCCCACAGGGATGAAAGTTTATGTCGTAGGAGGTATGAAAAAGAATGGACGAAATTGTTAGTTGAATTAATTGTGAAGATAAAATGACATTATTTCTCATTGAAAAAAAGTCGTACTCGCTCGTCCGTGATTTTTTTCAACCATATCATTATTTCAATAGAAAATGGAACCGCACAACAGCACGTTATTGGAATGCACAACTTTACAATTGTGAACATAAACTGCGTTATTGACAAGACTGTGAAATCAAAAATTATCATAAAATATAAGATTTATTTTTTTTGGTCAAAATGAAATTTTTCTCCACGTCGTATTTGCACTACAAACATTATAACGAGAAATTGCATCTAGCGTGATATTTTTCTATTTTGTTGATAACATGGCCTCTTTGGAATGAAGAATGAAATAAATTTAAAATTCAACTAATGAAAGTGTTATTATTTTTGAGATCATGTTTTTGCTTTAGAAGGAATATCTGAACTGCAAACGAAATGATACTCACCACTGTTAATAATTATACTACTACAGGCGGTGATAAACAAATAACGGAACTGTGAGCAAAAAATACAGCCATGTGATAAAAATTTCCAAATGAAAAAATATTATGTACATCCATTTCTTAGCATTAATCTCAATAACCAGCAACCTTATCCACCGGATTCAACAATTCCATCTCCCTCATAAACCTCGGGAGATTTTCGTTGACAAAAAACTCCGTCGACTCCCTCATGAACGTCAAAGTCATGTCCATATTATGAGGACTTAAGAGCACATTTGACAATTTCCACAAAGGACTCTCTTTTGGCAACGGTTCCACCGTCATGACATCCAATGCGGCTCCCTTGATCGTTCCATTCTGCAACGCCTCGATCAAAGCGTCTTCGTCAATGATCGGCCCACGCCCCACGTTTATCACCACCGCGGAAGGTTTGCAATGCCCCAACACCTCCTTCGAAATCATCCCCCTCGTCCGCTCGGTTAGTGGCAACGACACCAAGACGTAATCGCTTTCGGCCACGACTTCTTCCAACCCGTCCATCCCATACATTTTATCGCAATACTCATCCTCCGCAACCTTTCTCTTCACACCCAATACCCTCATCCCATACGCCTTGGCCAACTTCGCCGAAGCCCTCCCAATATCCCCGTACCCCAGCACACCCAACGTGGCACCCCTGATCTCCAATATCGGATACTGCTCCCATTTCGATTCGCCTTTCTGGCGCATCAACCGGGGCAAGTCCTTTGCGAAGTAAGCGCACGCCATCATGCAATACTCGGCGAGAGTGCTCGAGAACACGCCCTTGGCGTTGGTCAGTTCCACGGTGGACTTGGCGAGTCCCTCGCTCGCTATGAAGTCGATGCCGGCGGAACGGGTGTGGACCCACTCGATGGAGGGGAAGGCTTGGAGTACTTCGACGAGGGGCTCCCGGGCCTGGGGATGGGAGACGAACAACACGTTGGGTTTCTGGGAGTGAATGTCGGGCCTGTCGAAGGAGGAGAGGGCGGAGCCGATGGCTAGGAGTTTGGAGCCGGAAGGGAGGGGTCCGTCGTAGAGGGGGGAGTTGTAGGCGTCGTTGGGGTCACTCAGGGCGAGGATACGGGCTGGGCGGGTGACGGGAGCGGAGAATTCGGAGGTGGGTTGGGAGGTTTCGCGGTTCCAGTAGCTGGAGCCGGAGGATGTATTGGTGGTCATGGTGTTTTTGCCGTTGCTTTGAAGATGGGACGTGGAAGAGGCGTAGACGGAGGATAAGGTGCCGCAGGGGGCGGAAAGTTGCGATTGGGTTGCGAGAGGAATCGTTGGGAAGTGGTCGCGGATTCTGTGTGAATACGAGTGAGAGAAGAAACTTCTTCTGGGAGCTGATTGAAAGGCGACAGATCTCAAAGGGGCGATTGTGGCGATTGAGAATGCGGCGGCGGGGAAGTTCATTATCTTGCCGACTGCGATGTTGTGAACCGGCAGCAGTGCGTTGATGCTTTGATGAGGTAAACGATGAGTTATTATTATTATTTTATGAAGAGGGAAAATGCAGTTGCAGTTTGTTTATTTGGTTGTTGTTCTTGTTGTTGGGTTGTGATAGTAATATGTATTTTTAACAATAATATTTCTAAAAAAGAACGCTTTGGTGTGCTGCTGGAAAGTGACGTATGTGATGGAAAAGATACTTTTCGAGCAGACTATTTTTGACTCAATGTGTTTCAACCGTCGGCATCTCCGGCACACATCTTTCATTTCAAAATAAATACTTACTCTTAATATTTCGTTCTAATGTACCTACCAAATATCATCATTTTTGCGACGTGAACGAAAAAATATTAGTCCGAATTTGAGAAAAATATCTGTGCGTATATAAGAAAAAATATTCAAGTATGAATAAACTTTATGAACAAAATTCTATGGAGGCAGGGTTCGCAACCTACATTACCCATATTAAGTAAAATGAAGCAAACGACAACAATCGCGCATCTTTTGTGATTGAATACATGAACTCGCCAACGTTACTTTGATGGGGTCTCTCCTCTGAGACACACATGGACTGCATGGCGAGTTTCCAATCATGCTTGAAAGATAATGATTAGTAGCTCCTTCACCTTGACCTCGCCGTTGTGTTTCATTGCAGTTGGGTTTATACATAGGTATTATTGTTGATTGTTGTGACTGCTCCAGTAAGAAAAATTTCATCATTAACAATCTCAACTAGTCAAAATTGATGAATTCAAATCAAATGCCTCGTTGAATGGAACACATGCTTCGATGAACATGCCATCGCTCTTAATCAGTTCAACTGCCTACTGAAAATACCATCACTGATTTTGAATTCACCTTTTGACTCTAGAGTGATTATTACCCAACCCACCTTATCCAACAAATTTAGGCCTCGAGAACAAAATTCGGATATCAGAGTTCATTTCAGGGGACTATTTCGACCTGTCATTTCAACTGCAACTATTTTTGGACAAGATAGCTACAACTCACGAAGTCACACCATGAAATTAAACGCAAGCCTTCGTTTATCGAGAGCTTCTCTTTGCACCACAGTGCTATTATTTTCTACTGCCTCTTCTACTCTTTCGGTAACAGAAAACACGAATAGTGCAATTGAAAGTGCATCTCTCGAAAATAGACCATGGTTTAATACTGATGAAGGATATTCTAGGTCACTTCGAAAAGACCCAAGAAATGTGGATTCCAATCCCTCCACTGCAAATAGCGAATCGTCCGAGTTCCAGGTGCCATCGAGTGGAAACGCAACAACTCCCATGATTTTGATATCCGCAGAATTGCATGCAAATGCAACAATCACGACAACAACGGCGGCGACGACGGCGACGACAACGACAACACAAGATAATTGGGACGACGATAGTGATACCGATGATGACATAACCTATCAACCCACTAATTCTCCAACCGACACCCCCACAGCCCAATTCGATTCGAACGACGTAACCAACAACATCCAAATAGACTTCGAACCAGCATGCCTGGCATCTAACCCAAACACTTGCGGATGCAACCAAGTCCAACAAAGCGACTATCGCGGCACCCTCTCCACCACCGCAAACGGCCACACCTGCAAACCATGGACCATTGCCAAGCATTATCCAGGATATGGGTTGGAAAATAACAATTATTGTCGAAATCCCAATCAGGCGGCGGAACGCGCATGGTGTTTCGTGGAGGATCCCAGTGTTCGTTGGGATTATTGCAATGTGGATGTTTGTGAGGATGGAGAGACGATAGAGCCGAGTCGTTCGCCGGTGAAGACGCCTGTTAGGAGGACGCTGCATCCAACTGGTTCTGTAAGTAGAATATTTGATTCTTATCCAGTTAGTTTCCTGCAGAATACATTTAATTGATTTACTGTGTTGCGTCTGAAAATTGCAGCCAACTTCAAAAAAAAATGATCATGAAACAATCGAGCTGGATGAAGAACAGACGCAATTGGTTCGCGCACCAACTACGAATCCATCACTCTCTCCTCATGAAAAGGTGAGAGCGTAACTTTGTGGCGGTTTTATAGGGGAAAATGGTATTAATTTTGTTCCGTATCTCTGACGGACCCTTTGTCGGTACATCCAAACAATGCACAAATAAACAAATCATACTCTATGGAAGACATCATTACCGACTGCTAAGCCAAGTCAACAGCCTTCGAAAATGCCTGTGAGCACTCCTAGTGGGAGTCCAATCCAGTCGCAGGATGTAGTCGAAAATTCTACCCATTTTCCAACGACCAAACCTACAGCCAAACCGACCCGGCCGCCGACGATGAAACCCTCTAATCAGCCAATCGATATGCTGATAATCACACCCTCTGTCAAACCAACAAACAAGCCAACAGTAAAGGTCGGTCTCTATGTATGCTTGATTTCTACAGAATTTTTATTCTGCGGAACTCAATACCTTGGCAATTATTTCTACATTTTCATTTCAACGAAATCATTTGATATTATTCTATCGATTTTCAGCATGCGGATGAGCTCACGGTCGCTCCTAGTTTCGCTGCTATGGACAAGGCCACTAGAAAACCAACACGAAAGGTAAGTGGTAAAGCTTGTTCCGAATCATGCCATCCGTAATGAATTCTTGATCACTGACAGGTCATCACTTTTCGCAGCCCACGCAAGCACCAACTGTCTCATCTAGTATTGATGCAACGGAGGTTACCACTAGAAAACCAACGACAAAGGTGTGTTTCAAATGTGCAATTGGTAATTTGCAATTCGTGACGGATTCCAGATCTCACAAAATTGTCCAATCTTTCACAGCCTACACAAACACCTGTGATTGCAACAAGTCTTGCTCCCACGGAAGGACCAACTAAAAAACCAACGAAGAAGGTATGCAAGGGATACTGTAAGGAATGGATGATTTTCACTAAGTTTTGTTCTCTTACTTACCAGGCTTCGCCTTGTCTCGCAGCCAACTCTAAAACCTAATATTGTGACAATTGTTGCTCCTACCGCGGAGCCAACGAGAAAACCAACAAAAAAGGTAAGCAGGGGAAATTTGTTCAATACGTCTTTGGGTCTGCTCTCATTCTTACGAGATGTTGCCTTGTTTCGTAGCCAACGCAAGAACCCAGTAATGCACCAAGTCTTGCTCTTACATTTGAGCCTACCAGAAAGCCAACACAGAAGGTATGCAATAGATCAGAATGAATCAAATTCTGGTAGATTAAGCCCTTTTGCTTACACGATATTATTTTCTCTTTTTCGCAGCCAACGCAACAACCTACGAATGCACCCAACTTTGTTCCAACAGATGAGCCAACCGGAAGAATGACAAAAAAGGTACGAAAGAGATAACATCGGGATGGAAAGATTCATTTTCAATCCTAGTTTGATTCGCTCTCTTCTTACGAGGTGTCGTTTTGTTTCCAGCCAACGCAAGAACCCACAATTGCATCGAGGCTTTCTCTTACGGACGAGCCTACTATGAAACCGACAAAGAAGGTAAGCAATGGGTGTAACATGATTTCTTCGTTTTTGTTTAATTCTGCTCTTATTCTTTTAAACAACTTATAACTTCGCAGCCAACGCAAGAACCGACATTTACGCCCAGCCTTGCACCTACGGAAGAGCCCACTATAAAACCAACAAGGAAGGTAAGCAAGAGCTATTATCGAAATAGTGCATTTTGTGATCGATTCTGCTCCTTGTCTTACGAGTAATTATTGTCGTGGACCAAAGCCAACATCGAAACCTACAATTGCACCAAGCCTAGCTCCAACGGACGAACCCATAGGCGGGCCAACGAAAAGAGTAAGAGTGTCTTCTTCCAAAAGACGTTTTCATAACCAAACGATTGATAATTTAATGACGTAATCCCTTTTCATTCCAAAGCCAACACACCGACCTACTGCTGCACCAAGCGTTCCTACAGTCGATTCTACTTCAGGGCCATCCAACTACCCTTCTCTATCCCCGAGTGGAACTCCAACTGATAAACCATCTCACAGCCCGACGAAGAGTCCCACGCCAAAACCAACAACAAAGCCATCTCCAGAGGTAAGAACTTTCTTTCGCTAACTTATGTGTTCAATCACATCATGGGTAAGAAAATTTTTGACACATTCGAAAACACCCCTCTCAGCCAACAAAGGAGCCTACTGATGCTCCGAGCAACCACCCTACGGATCAACCAACGGTAATGCCAACTGCTTTGCCATCTTTCACTCCTAGCGGAAGCCCAACAGCCGAACCATCCCAGATTCCTACAGCTAAACCGACACTGCCCCCAACATTGGCATCGACACTTGAGGTAAGGGTTTCATTCTCTTATGTCCCACAAATGTGTGCAATAGAATCCTGACCGATCAACCCGCGTAAACATCAACAATACAGCCGACACCATGGATGCCAACCACGTATCCATCATCCACTCCATCAATGTCAGTATCTCCCTCATTCAAACCAACGAATAAACCTACTTCAAAGCCTACTCATCATGTAAGATTGAAATTCTCATAGAAAAAAATTTCGCCATGCAAAATTTCAATTGACTTTCAGTACTTTTTCCATCTTCGTCGATGTAGCCAACCCCTCATCCTACAATGGAACCTACAACGTCGCCTTCGTTGAAGGTATGTGTACTTATCTTTTCATATCATAACGAATATCCTTCAAATGTGACTTAAATTTCCTCTACTCTATACAGCCATCTTCGGCGCCTTCGTTTTCCCCGAGTGCTAATCCAACAAGAGAACCGACTCTTAAGCCTTCAGCAGAGGTGAGCGGGTTTACTCAAGTAATTTTTCACTAGTTCGTCAACATTCAGCAACCTGAACCTATTTTTTCAATCTCCGCTCGTTTTAGCCAACACATTCGCCATCGGCCAAGCCTTCGATTTTTCCATCCATGCAGCCTACGAATGAACCAACTAACAAACCAACTACATCGGCTCCTACAGTCAGCCCAACCCTGACACCTTCGTCTTCTCCAACTAAGAAACCTACGCCGAAACCTACTCATAAGCCCACCCCAAATCCCACTTTCACACCAACATCTAGCCCGATTGCACAACCTACACTTTCTCCTACAAGCACTCCATCATCAAATCCATCTGCTAGTCCAACTCAAGCGCCAACAACGCCAAATCCCACGTATGCTCCGACGTCAACCCCAACACTTACACCGACAACTTCTCCAACTTCCAGTCACATGCCTTCGTTGAACCCTACAGCTACTGTGATCGTCGTTGAATCAAAAATTCAAATGGAAATTTATAATATGTCCAATACCATGAATCTCATCTCCATTGGGATATTCGAAGAATCATGCGCTGAATTTTTGGAGGATCAGTTTGCCGGTGCCGATCCTCCAATATTTGATAACAAGTGCAAATTGACAGAACAGCAATTTTTGTCGTCACGTAGGCTGCAAGGTGACAAAAGTAGACTTCTCGGTGCTCTTCAACCGTTGCTTGTCGATGTAAAAACAACAGCGAAAGTGTTTTCAACAGGAGAAGTTTCTCAGGCATCCGATGTCAACTATGACGAACTTGTATATGGAATGTTTGCAGTGCAGGACTCATTTTTCATCGATACATTACAACTCAATGGTGAAGTAGCAGGCATCGGAGATTTTGAACAGGTGGAAGATGTGAAGTCTATAAGGCAAATCAATGAAGAGAGTGCAGTATCGACTCCTAGGGAGCCTGAGGATGACAAATCAAATGGTGTTGCCATTGCCGCAATCGCTGCTGGAGGAGCCTTTATAGCGTTGGCAATTGCTGGTCTCGTGTACCAGGTCAATCGTGACAGAAAGAAGACAAGACCGAAGCGAAGGAAGAGTCGATCGAGAGGAAGAGACTACGAAGATGAATATCCTGATGATCAAGTAGAAGGTTTTGAACCTGATCCAGTATACGTCAAAACCATGCCAGGTGGCCCTGCAGCTAGCGAAGATTCGGTTAACAGGAATGACAATCTAACCTATGCCTACAGTCTGGAAGATGGCATTGTTAGTCCAAATTCATTGTCACAGACAGTGAGCCCGGTCTCGGGTAATTTCCGATCCAGCCCAGGCAATTATGCCACTAGCCCGGCCGGTTATCGATCTAGTAGAGGGAGAAGACCTTCATCAAAGTGGGACGACGGCGTTCCTACTAGAATAAGGCGAGATGCAATCGCACCACCAGGAAAGCTTGGGATAATAATTGATACCTCTAGTCAAGGTCCAATCGTGCACACTGTAAAGCCGGGTTCAGTTCTTGAAGGATTACTCTTTGAGGGCGACTTGATCGTCGCTGTTGACGATGAAGATACGTCAGAATGGTCAGCGCATTCTCTCACTAGGTTGATGGCGAAGAAAAGCAAATTTGAGAGAAAGATCACAGTACTGAGTATGGAGTAAAGAGAACTATGATATTTGAATTTTTGTTTCTTGTGTGGAGACAAGAAAATTGTACCGGCCTTGATGGTAAATTAAGATAGAATATTTCAATAATATAAGATAGATTCGATGATTTATTCAATCACGCCTAGTTCGTCGATGAAGGCCAGGTATTCCGTCTTCAAGAAACGGATATGCTTTTGAAGTCCCTGCCGCATTTTCAACGCAGCGTTAGATTTTGAATCTCGTTGTTGCTGTTCTGGAGGCATATATTGTGTAATGAGGTCTGGTCCGACACAATCGCCTTGAGGATCGGGGACAACAATCCTTGCAACTGTTCCTCTTACCGATGTATCCTTCGAAACATGTTGAATGGAATCTGGCCTTCCTTCAAGCAACGCCATTTTAAGTTCTTTGTCCTCGTCCTCCAATGATGCAACATCGTCATTTTCTTCTGTGACGGAAGGGGATGATGAAATCGCAGAGCTTTGGCTGATTTCATTCCGGTTGATCACAATCGAACGTGTTCCTTCATTACTCTCATTGATAGCGCTCACGTTGTCAAAAACTTGGCATGTACACTGGGCTTGGACGGGTTTGCTTTTCGAGTTCGGAACGTCAAACAAAAGTATTGTATTTGTTTTGTGCTCTTGAGAAGGTGCTTCGACCGATTGCCCTGCAAGGCCGCTGTCAAGTTCTTTGACTGTCGGAAGAGCTTGGAATGGTTTCAAATAATGTGCTACATATGAAACAACCGCTTGAGACTCGATTGCTAGAATCAGAGCTACCACCAAGAGAAGAACACGTAAGCCTTTCACTTTCCTTCGATTCTGTACGGAGTTCGTCTTCGTCACTCGGTTCTGATCGACTCCTTGAGCATCTAATGCGATCTGATAATTACAAATTATAGACTGAATATTATGGGCATTGCCAGAATGGCATCGTCCAGTACCACAATTGGATCGCTCTATTAACCGATAATCTGTTGGGACTGTTGCTTGTATAGAAGATGACGGCAAAACGATTGAAGAAGTTGGTGACGGAATGAAGGCATTCTTCGCGATGAGTTGCAGGAGAATCCCGTCATAGTACTTTTGTAGTAATTGGTATGTGGTACTTGGCGGTGTCCTCTTTCTGGTATTGAAAAGGAAGAAAAATATCA
Source organism: Conticribra weissflogii (assembly GCA_036940025.1). Lineage (NCBI taxonomy): Eukaryota > Bacillariophyta > Thalassiosirophyceae > Thalassiosirales > Thalassiosiraceae > Conticribra > Conticribra weissflogii. Next base: position 30,699 of record JALLPE010000022.1, read on the forward strand.
TTGGTGCAAAGTCGGTGAGATTGGATAACCACATTATTAATGAACTCACATGAACACAATGGACATAGATATAGAACATTCCACGTATTCCATAACTTTGTCCATTATGCAACGGTGAGGACAATCATCGGCGCAATATTGACTTGGATTCAGAAGATCTTGCATGATACCGAAGTCTTGCCTTTCTAATTTTTCTGGTGAAAGGAGGACTAGCCGATTTGTTTTTGTGGGGCCGGACAAGAAAGCTATTGAAAGATATCTAGAGAACGGAAAAGGTATGGTTTTCAGTGAGGATGAACAAATCGTTCATGGCATACGATATTACGATATGCACTCACAAAGGCATAAAAGGATGGCTTGCCATGAGGAAATCAACGATCCTTGAAACTGCCTCGATCGGTAGTGAATGATTACAACAAAACCATGAAGACATCCACTTCTGCAATAATTTTCCAAAACGCATTGCTAAACTCAAAATCCTTTCGGTCGTATCTTCTACAGCTGAATTTGTATCTGAGATGGTCGTGTCATTTGAAGACATAAGCGAATCATAGAGTTCTTCATCCAAAACTTTTAAAAGTGGAAGGAAGCTCAACGACAGAAAATCAAACCCATGAGTCTGCTGATCGTTCCAATTGTCACTCTTCCTGGGAACGCTGCCGGCGTCGCTACTCCTTTTAATTTCACCTGGATTTGATTCACAGCTACGTTCTACGACTGAGGAGCTAATCGACGCACTTGCCATGTCTTTCAATGAAATATCTTCGCATCCGTCGTAAAAATCGTCTTCGGACTTGACCGACGCAAATATTTTTAAATGAGACCTTAGCACTTGCTTCAGCAATAAAGTGCTCAAGGATGGCGACTCTAAATGAAGCAAGAAAACTGCGATTAAATCTTGAACACCGGAAAAGTAAGCGAAATTTGTTGCGATACTTTCCCATCTTCCATCTCGATCAGACATATCTCTATTCGCCATGTAGAATGCCGAAGTGGCAATGCCTAATAAATACGCATTTCGCTCTTGCATTCGTCGGTCTTTCTTTTTCTTCCTCTTCTTTTTCAGGCCTTGCTCGGGGGTACTTTTTTGTTCATCTCCTTGTTGTTGCTGCTGTTGTTGCAGTTGGTCCGTTTCTTGTGTTTGTTCGCCACGATTGGTGTGACTATTCTGGGTATATTGAAGGTATGATTGAGGGTAAGGGTACCTTCTCTCGTGGGTCTTTCGAGGGGAGCTTTGTGTTGAAGGTTGGATTTGCTTGTCTTGACACTGCGGAAGAACGAAGTCGTCAGGTGCGCTGCCGCTTTCCAGTTCATGAGATGGAGATGTAATGGATAGAGGAGATGGGGCATTTGGTGAAGTTAAACTGGATAATATTTGAGAAACCGTTGCCACGGCGGTAACGTTTGCAGGGTTTCCTTTGAGAGTTGCGGTTGTGTGGGATGAAGTATTGCCAGTTTCATTGCCAGCAAATATTTCCGTATAGGGTGAAAAAGAAACTGACTTTGGTGTTCCGCTCATCCCTCCTTGTAAACGGTAATTTTTTAAAGTAGGGCTAAGTGCAAAACGAGATGCATTTTGACCATTACTTGTCCAGCCAGAATTGGCTGTCAGGAACGAGTTGGCTGTGTTAATTGTGCTCGACGTGTTGGCAGTCAGCGGAGTTGTCGAACCACTGTTTTCGGTGTCACTTCCAATGGATGATAAATCATTGCTGCTGTAACTCGAGTATGTGGACGTAGATTGTGGTGAGAACGATGGAAGGAAGGAATTATTTGAGTGGGGAAATCGGGGAACATGAGATAGTCTGTCTCGGTACACATGTTGATTTCCATCTTGGTGTTGCTTTGTTTTCGTTGACTTGTTCATTGATTGTACTTTCAGTCGTCGACGTTCACTTTGGATATGCCATCCGCTCGGTGGCATGAATTGCTCCATTTCAGATTGAATATCATGATATGTTGGACAAGATTCTAGATGTTCCTCATTGCTTGCCAATTGATGGCTTCTTTGCAGCGATTGTATGTCTAGATTTCCAAGAAAAACCAATTCATCCAGCCCTCCAAGTTTTGTCCAGCACAATTTTCTCAGAGAGGGATTCATCAGCCCCCCACGCTGAATTGCCAACGCACGAAGATGCCATAAATTGATTTCGTCCATTGCAATCGATTCTTCTTCGGTTGCGCTTCTGTGACCCGAAGCGATCATTCCACCGTCATCTGCACCCACAGAACTGGTCCTAAACTGTTCACATTTTTCAACACCGACCTGATTGCAGTTATTCCTTCTTGCAGTTGTACTGACAAAACTAGTTAACGAATTTTCTCTCGCATCATCGTTGTCATGACCTGGTATTGGTCTTCTAACGTTTACTTCACTTGGTTTTCTCCCTCCCGTAAGCAGATCCTGGCGATATTTCAGAGCACAATGATTTCCGTCGACTCCGGTGTTTGGTTGATTACTAATAATACAATCTGCCGAAGCATCGAGAGTGACATCATCAAGCCCGTGGAAGTATCGAAAGCCCAAACAGTGGACGATCTCCCTTGCTTTTCCCTCCATCTCCTTTGTGCTACTTTAGGGTGATATTTTAGGTATGTAAAACTTGGTGGGACGTGTCATTAGAAGGTTATTGTTGACATTCATCGAGACAACATCATAATTCATTTGCTGGGAGGCATTTGCGAGAACAAAAGCAAAAAAAGATGAGTTGTTATAGGTCTGTTACATTTTATCTCAGTTTGGTTTGGACGGGTGAGAGGGGCAGATGAAATGATGATGATACAATGAGAGTGAGGGAGGGAGGGCTTCTTTGTGTTGAGTTTTCCCCTTTTTTGCGGTGTGTCATCATTTTGCCGTCTGCACTGATGACGCGCCATTTTTCTTATCGGGTAATACTTATTCCTGAATAAGCCAGAACTATTCCAAAGGTATCTTTATTTTTTGTGACACATTGTGACCATACAACATCATGTGCCAGGCAGGAGATGAACACCCAGCGAAGTGTGTTTGCCATCACTTTTAAATACATTCTAAAAGTTAAGTCAGTTCACAGAAATTGTGGTTGCAAAGCAATTCTTGCAGGGTTTATATTTCCGATAAATTTTGTGGATGCATCGACGTCGTCCACCCTTATAACACACCGACGTAAGCGAGCATAACAGGGATTCAAGTTAGGCAAAATAATTGTTCTATTGCACAAGGCACATAGCAGTTCTGAATGAAGAACTCTGTGTCAATATCGATAGATTCTTCATTTTCCATAATAGTAATAATTAAGCACTTCACTTGGCAAACTTGGTGTGTGGTTTGCTAAATTCATTAACGTAACAAATCCCAACATCTGAAATTCCGAGACTCAGGAGGCAGTCTCGAGAGACCGTGATTACTTACTACCATCTACCTAATGCAATCTGCAACCATTCTAGACACAGTGGCATCGTCACTACGAACCGCAATCTTCAACAACACACCAGAAGCATCCCCCTGAGCCGCCACCTGCGCCCTCGCCAAAACACTCGTTCCTCCCACGAAAACTCCACTGAGATGGAGCATGTGAGGCTTCTTTCCGCCTTCGCCAGGTTTGATGTGCCCGGTTCCGTCACATGGTTGCATTCCCAAGAAGTCGATAACTGCGGCAACCGCATCCTCTTGTTTCTTGAATTGAAGAGCGAATTTCTCAAGCACTTCGTTGGTGTT
>JALLPE010000023.1:4580-32669 GCA_036940025.1 Conticribra weissflogii
TGATCCGCGAAATAAATATGGGAAAAGTATCTTATTTTTAGACACCTGTATGGAATTGTACGTTTTGATCAACAACCTCAATCATCAAGTCGAGCGTTGATCTATGACATAGTAATAATATGATAAATGTACAATAGTTCTATCTTGAGGTGATGATGAATGATAGTACCTACGAAGTCAGTTGTCTCAATTGAAATTATTTTTTCAGAACAAAGAATGTTGTCCATCGTCGCGTTCAATTAAAACTAAAAAGGTTACGTATGGCTAGATCTCCGCAGATCATTATTATTATCAATTAATTTCCACTTCAACTCCATGTCTCCGACAGCCGCTACATCCGTCGCTGTGACGAATAATCCGAATGTGACAACGGTGCCACCGACTTTCAGGGTACATCATCGGGCCACACCTCCAAATTCCAATGGTTCCAAGAAGCACCAACAAGAAGCCGTCAAATCTTCTAAGCCTTCGTCCATCAGTGGTTGTGAATCCATAATTAGATTTCTATCGCTGCCAAGACAAGCCGGCGTAGTTTTATTACTGGAATTTCTCAACTCGTTCAGAATTCTGGGTCTGAGATTCGTGCTCTTCAATTACGTTACAAATGAATATGGGATCAGCGACACCTACGCGGGGAAATTGCTGGGGATCAAGGGAATGGTCGATGTGATATTTGGGCTGGTGGGGTCGATCCTCGTAGATCTCATTGGCGTCAGAAGAGTCTCAATTGTGGCACTAACTGTGGCGATAGTAGGGAGATCATTACTTGCATTTGGGAGGACCAACTCAACTTTGATTGTCGCTTTGCTATTCTTCTCGCCATGTGGGGAAGCAATGCTTTCAATGGGACTATACCGTGTTGCACTCAAAAAACTGACCACGCCATTGACAAGGCCGCTCGCTTTTGCTGTGAGTTACGCAGCTTCGAATCTTTCAGGTGCTCTTGCAGATGTGGTCGTCGATAGAATGAGGAGCTGGGTGAAAGATTTGGAAATAGACAGAAACCTTCTAGGGATTGGTGGCGTTTATACACCTATTAGGCAATTTATTGTGAGTTTCGTGGTGTCTATCTGCAGGCTCAGTTTAACAAGCTGAAATTCTTATTCTTTCTTATATCGTTAGTAATTGCTTTTGCATTGCCATGTTGATAAACAAACCAATCAATTTTGTGTCGAACACGGGACGCGACAAACTCCTGATAGGTGGTGACATGGATTGTTCTATTAGTTACTTTTGTAATCGCATTTTGCTTTCTCCGCGATGAAACAGTCGTCGATGCTGATGATCCCGATCCAAGTATTCAACTCTCAAATCCTTCAGTCCCGAGAAGCGACGGATTAGAAGATGAGTCTTGCGATGATGATTACCGGGAAAATGGGCCGATAGCAGTTCCGCATTCAACGATGCCACACGATGCTATTCCTGCGAGGCCAATGGTGTCACCTAGGATGTTGAAGAGAATATTTCCTAATCAATTTCCAGTGGTGCATTCGCCAGAGGATGAAGAGGCCAACAGAGACCAGGGCAAATTAAGCAATCATCGGAAAGTACGTCGTTTGTCGGCATTGCCAAATTACAAAGTTTACAAAACACCAAGTTCTTACGAATCCAACAACCACGGATCCACTACAACGGCCTGCTATATCGGCAACCCTCTCAATGGAATTGTGCATGTGATCAACCAAATTATCAAAATTGTTGCAATCATCAATACATGGCAAGTTATGGTGTTTGGAGTTTCTTGTTGCACCATAGCTATGCAATGGACTGCGAGTGAGGTCGTTCTCCCCCCGTTTCTAGAACGAAGATATGGCGAGCACATTGCAATATACAGCATTCAAAGTATCAACCTTTTTGGGGGTTTGATTTTGCCTCCTATTGTGGGTGCGTTCACCACGGGAACAGAAGATTTTCAAATCGTAATGCCGGGTTTGTGGATCATGGCATGCTCACCGATCTTCCTGGCACTTTTCCCCAACGTCTTTGGTGCATGTATGTGGCAAATAGCGATGACTATAGGTGAGGTATTATGGAGTCCGCGACAGGATTCTTGGACGGCTGGACTTGCTCCCAGCGGCATGGAAGGATTGTTCTTTGCGATTGGATCGGCCAGGTCGCTATTGGGTCCACTTGGAGATATGGCAATGGGATTTCTAAATGAGAAATACAACACGAACTGCCCTGATTGCAGAGATCAATACGGCCACTTTTGTCAATATCTTTCGGTCGATAATGATGTTTTCCAATGTGTTTCACTTCAGGAGAGCTGCGATTTATTTCTCAATATCAGCGATAACGAAGCTCCAACTTGCCCGAAAACATGCCTTGAATGCCCTACATGGGAAGCCACCAACCCGTCAACTTTTTGGTACATGCTCATAGCGTTTTCGATGTCTTCGCCATTAGCTGTGTGGTTTTTCTTGCCTTTTCTCCGAGGTCACCACGCTCCGAACGACGGCTGCTATGGTATATTCAAGCTGAGCATAAAACGAATATTGGGAATTCTAGGAGCAGTGGATGACAACGAGATTACATCTTACGAGTATATTGATGAAAGTGAAATGCGAGAAACGCATGCTGGAGATGATATTTTTCCAGGAAAGGAATGAGGACGAAATAAGTATTGAGGACGAAAATTGTTTTGATAACTTTGTTCAGTTCGCAATGTGCAGATTTTCCTGAGGCTATTTTTGTGAAAAGCTATGGCCGATGTTTAAAGACCCTTTTTGAATTTTTTCTGCTGTCGTGTAAATAATGAAAAATGGACTAACTGGGGAGTAGTTACTTTATTTATCACTTATAGCCAGATTGATCGATATCATCTCGTGTCAAAATATCATTATACACAGAAAACTTTCAGCGATCGTAAGCCGAGATAGGAAAGATATCGATTGCCAACGATGCACGATCCGGCTTCCAAGGCTTGCAACATTCATTTATTCCCCTGAATTCACTGGACTTCATTTACGGTTCCTTTTTCCAGTCATCATTGTCCCAAACAGGATGATTTAAAAGTGCCTTGATTAATGAAGTTCCTCGCAATGCACTAGTCAAAGGCAGGTGTCCCTCTGGCGCCTTTTTCACATCATAAGTAAATTCGGATGCTCCGAACCAACGCTTCTTACGCTCAACCTCCCCGTCTGTGGTTGTCCATCCAATTTTTTTGCACCAAACTTCGAAGTCTTCTTTACTCTGTCTCCATTTTTTCTAATTGAATGAGGTAGTTTCCGTCGTCGAGGAACAGGCCCCGTGATGAAGCCGCCGTTAGAATGTGTTCAATACAAAACAAAGCACCATAATGAATAATAATTGAAGATGAAGCCTGCAAAAAAACTAACCTTTTGAACACTGTAACCGAATTTTCCACCTGAAAACTTGTTCCAAAGACGCTCGATTGTTGCAAGATCGGTAGACGGAATATTCTTAACTTCAGTGAAGTACACAAAGTCCCGTCCCTTGGCTTTGGATCCAGCGAGCACAATAAGGGCGTCACGGGTGAACTTTTATTGCAGTTGTAGGACGAAGATGAGGTGAGAAATCAACATGAAGAAAAAAAAGCCCGTCAGTTGGGGAAATTGCATTGCAACGATCGACGACAGGAAAAGGAATTGAAACCAAAATCGGTCAAAGTAAGAGTCCAAATAAAAATGTTCTCGCCATCTTTGTAATTATTCATGGCAATTTTAGTATTCTTCACCCTAATGCCACTGATGCACAAAGAATGAAGCCAAGTAACCAGTAGTACAGAGATTGATTTCCGTAATCCTCGGTTGATAAAAATCATATTACATAGTAAAAGTTTCGTTTGCGTGGAAATAATATGAACACAACAAGGGCGACGTAAAGTTGCACCAAAACCGGTCGCCCAACGAAAACGGAACACTCTCACCTGATCGGCCTCAGCCAACTGTCCCGTGGCCAGCATAGTTGCCAAGGGAACGTAATCCATGCCCACATCACTTGGCAGCTTTGTAGGGATCTCTACATCTGCAACATCCGCTCCGTTGGGCGATACAGCCTCGGTCGACATAAAGAGAGGAGCATTATGAACTTTAATTCTGCAGACGGAAGTCGTGGCAACAGGGGCGAAAGCGCTAATCGCTCTAAAAGCGACGAGGAGGAGGGCTGTTGATAATTGGACGCGCATCTTGGAAAGTAGAGTGGTTGAATGAATAAAGTGTAGGAGATTGCGAGATCTTCAAATAGTTGTTGGCAGAACAATGCCAAAAGCAATTGTATGATGTATTGTAGCCTAAGAAAGAAAAAATACCTCCAATCTTGGTGACGAAAAAAGAGTTGTTATGGTAGGACCATTCGGTAGCGCATGGAGATCGAGAGAGTATCTCGCCACAAAAAACTCGATTAAGAGTCTGATACAACGTAAGTAGAAGTATTACTTCTCGATAGAACAGTACAAGGGTACTGTACGTATAATTCTATAATCTGTAGATAGTAGTGGTATGGTAATTAGGTCGCTTGCGTGCCCGAATCAAGAGTATGTGACTGTAACACGTAAGTGATTGAGTGTTGAAGCAGGATCGCTTACTCATTCCTATGTACACTGGAAAATCTTTACCATAAAGCTTCCACGTGTGGTCTAATATAATAATAATGGCGACATCGATAGATAATATGGATGATTGTTGCCAAAAACCACCATTGTACCCCCCAAAAAAACGGAACTGAATATGGTACGCCAATTCAACACGATCATGCGGTTGCTTCTATATATTTCTTGTGCTCCATTACAGTGCTGGTTAGGCGACCGAGAATTCATCATCTGATTCCGGGAGAATCATCGCGCTATAGGACGGTTTTCATCACTGAATGAGTTTCGTTTTCAACAGTTGAAGGAATCAAGAAAATGGGAAGTCAAAACAAGGTATTTCTCACAATCGGCGCAGTCCAGTCACCGCTTCGTCAAAGCCATTCATCACCTATTGAAGCCGCCCAGCATGTGGTGCGTCTGATGAGAGAAGTGGCTTCGAAACACGATAAATGCAAACACAAAAAGATCGATTTATTCGTTTTACCTGAGCTTTGCCCCCTTGGTTACTCCGAAGATACATTCGAGAAGTTTTTTCGTAGAGGTAATTTGGTGATTGAAATGCTTGAAAATATTGACCAGTTGTTTCAGTCCTTGGCGAAGGTGCGAGTGCGAAATGTTTTGAAAATTCTTGTTTTGGCCCCTGTTAATATTTGCACAGACTCTCATCGCAAGTTTAGATACTATAATTACCTTTTTCGTTTGTTCTCACTTCATGCCGATGTTGCGTCGTTCCCTTCCAACTCCCCTAAATGAACAGGAACTAGACTGTTATATTTGCTATGGAACAATCGGGACAATTCACAGAACAAACGAGAACAATTACACTATTAGACAAAATGTGATTAATAATACTGGAAACCTCGTCTGCTCATACGACAAAATACATCTCTGCAATTATGGCGATTGTGCCGAAACTCGATTTTTCACTCCGGGCAACAAACTATGCTCTTTTCAATGTCTTGGATTCAAAATCGGGATCATAATATGTGCTGATATACGAAATCCTTCATTAACACGAGCGTTGGCGGGTAAATTGCACAATTGCGACGTCATTTTACAACCAGCTGCCTTTTCACGCGATATATCGTTTAGAACTTGGAAATCTTTCAGAGAGACTCGAGCCGTTGAAAACTCGGTTTATTTTGTGGCTGTGAATTATGCTGGGAATTATTTTGGAAACACTTCCGTAGTGGGTCCGTGGGTAGACGAAGAACACGAACCGGAGGTAATGGGGTGTGAAGAGGGAATTTTAGTGAAAGAAATTCGAAAAAAAGTTTTGCATGAAGTGAGGCAAGGTTTCCCTTATTACCGCCAATTGATGAGTGAGGAATGGCCGATACATATGAAATGACATCTTTGACCGAAGTCAATTCCCACGGTGGCTAATGGACTAGAAAATCTTTCTTATTGGTTCTATGCCTCAGGGACCGAATCAGAGAGATAGATTCGTAAGATTGAAGTGCATTTTTGACTTATTGAAATCATGGAGCTAGAGTAGGGTTTCCTTTACCTTCTTCTAGAAGTATTTACAGTAGCAAAATTGATCAAGAGAATTGTCAGTTGACATCGGTTGCTGATACCCAATCCGTGAGAGCGAGACTTTCAGCGCTACCGTTTCCCATTTCTCAGTATTGCTCCGTAATCGATTAGAAAACTCATGCAACCCCCCCCACACACACATACTCACACACACACATTTACTTTCTGAACCTGAAAAAACACCTCAAAATTCAAGACAAAATATTATGGATGACAAGTGTCATGAAAAAAAATGGAGACATGGTATCTGTTGAGACCGAGTTGTTTGATGCGGCTCAGCCTAGTTACGGGTTCTGTTTACCATCGGCAGTCAATGTATGTATTATTGGAATGCCACAGTGGTGAGTGGTTTGTTGGTTGCGATAACGTCTTATCACATCCCTCACGTTAATATTTGGATCTCGTAAAGCCATGGGCACTATCTATAAAAGTTTTAGCCTGTTACCTTTCTTTTTGATACGGCCGGAGGGAAGTTTTCGAAATGACGTTCTCTCTGTCATGATGGCATGACACGCTCGCTCAACGCTTGTTGATCGTCGTCACCATTAATGTGATTATTGTTGAAATTATTTTTGTTTCGACATGCTTTCTGTGCATGAACCACTACCTACCGGCAGTATTCAGTCTGGGTTGTCAAAACCGCAGTTGGATTAATCCCATGCCATTTAGGTAACACAGCCGTGTTAGAAGGATCGCAAAAATTCATTATCTTGTCAGGCGATGAAATCTAGAACAGCAACACTGTCCCTTCTGGCCGCTTATGCCACAATCGCTTCATTCGTCCTTTCTTACTTCGCTGTTCGAGATATTACCGCAAGATTGTCTACGAGCTTGCGTTACGATGAATCGAAATCTAGAAGTGCAATGCGCTCGGAAATCATTTCCCCAGTCAATCAAACATTATTCCCTATTAGGAAACACATGGTGACGCATGGGCACCCGAGAACGGCAACGACGTTACTGTTCAATATGGTCGCAGTCAGCTATTTTCTGTATCTCCAACAAAATGAACCAGAGCTAGCATCGGCGTTGAACGTGAAATTCCGAAGAAGGGGCGAAGGAGGTAAATTTCTCAGGCACGTCAATTCACCGCATGTGGTTAAGACTCACAGCAGCTTAGATGAATACATGAATTGCGACGCAACAATATTTACAACCGCAATGGATACGAAAGAAGCGGCAAGGACACGCCAGAGATTATCACAGGAAGGACATGCGATTGCATTTGTGCAAGATATGCAAACCTTAAAAGAAATCGGGATACCCGGTTTAGTTCGTACTTATGTCAAGGGTTTTGGCTTGTCAAGAAATAGGGAAAGGGAAATGATAGAATATTTCTCGAACTGGGAATTGTTGCGTCAATGCTGCGGAAAGCAAATGTCATCTAGGTGGAGAAACGATTTGTTTCCTGAGCACTTGAAGAATAAGAAAATGGAGCCCCATCCAATTTGCAGAAAGTATAGTATTGACGATGTTGAGTAAGTATGTGAAAGTTGCTGTATTTTGCAGTTTTTATATGATAGTTTCCCTTTCCTGATCCTTTGCACTCATTATCTGATTGATGAAATCATTCAGGAAAGAATTCATGAAATCAAAATTGTTTCAAATCATGGATGGATATCCTAATGTGCAGTCGTTAAACAAGCCGTCTTTATTAGATGATGATTTGAACGGAACCTATTGTTCTAGTTACAACAACCTAGTCCAGTCTAAAGGCGTTTATTTCTGGGGCACTGAAGGAGGAAGAAATATACGAAGTGACTTGGAACTTGCCATTAAACGCGAATTCAAGCTGGGGCTGCACAATCTGACTTCCGACTGTGAATATCTTCTTCTCAACTCAACTTACAGAGATGTGTGGAAACTCTCAAAACAGGACCAAGAAGCATGGGTTGAAAAGGTCCGATCTGCGAGGAAGCAGTCTCAAAATAACGCTGTCTTAAATGATATCATATCAGTGGAAAACCGGAAGCCCCGACGTCGCAACAAAAGCAAATGATTTGGCATCACAGTGAGCAAATATTTTGGTGCAAGGTTGGAGCGTTTTGATGGAATGTAACGCATGGAGTGATTGTGAAATGGAGAAATGGATAATAACTCATTTGATTTTCCTAGATACATTCTCGTCGTAACAGTGATAATGTCTTGGAAAAGGAAAGAGTCGTCAATGTGATGGCGCAAGGCAGGCGTATTTTTTGTATGTGGATTCAAGAAATTATGGTTGACAGAGTATTGGAATGATTGCGAAGAGTGAACCCTAAAATGGGTTTTCGTGACGACGATTTTGAAGAATTAAAGTTTCCATCGTTTTCTTTCTACAAATAATTCTAATGATTCTCTTGATATTCGAAGGCGGCCTGTATTACATTCATCGACAAACGCCTTTACTTCATATTCGTCCAGCAGCAATTGTCTGACGGCAGGCAACAAAACAGGTTTCCCATCATCTGACCCTTTTCCTTGGCCTACGATGAAAACAGCATCTGTAATGGGTGACTCCTGCTTCTTTGTCAGAAATGTTTCCATGTAACTCCTCACAGCAATTTTTGCCATCGGAACCGAAAATTGATGGAGGTCCTTTCCAAAACAAGGTCATTCATCAGTTTTCATCATTACATGTTAAAACTCGAAAAAAAATTGGCGACAAATCAACTTACTAACATTTGCTTTGATCTCCCTTCGATTTTGTCAAAGCGAAACTTCCAAGGGGAAACGATTTTGTCTCGGAGGGCTTCCTTGAAAATTGCCTCTCCAAGTTCGACTTGATTTGCATTATCGAGAGCAATAAGGAGACTATTTACAGTGACAAAATTTGGTCGCACATTGCTATGGGTGCGCATATGTTCATAGAGCTGGACCGCTTCGAGCCAAGCCCCACCTTTGGTGCATGCGCTGATAGCCGCATTTAAACAGTACAAATTCGGATCATCATCACCGCATTTCGTAGGTTTGCCGCCAAGGAATGACGAAAACGATCTGAGAGATTGCAGCACTCCAATCGCTCGCTGCCATTCTCCAGCCGCTTCGCAGGCACTGACTACGGACGAAAGAATTTGTGCGTCAGGTTGCAACCCCTCTTCACGCATACGCCTTAGTAGCGACAAAGCACATTGCCACCACTTCAAAGATGATTCATATTTTGGCATTGCCCCTCTTCTGCGCTGTTTTGATTCACGATGTTCTGCATGGTTACACGCGACGATGGCATAACGATAACTAGTCTGGTCAGGCTTCACTGAATACTTTACAAACATATTATTCAGTATTTCGACTGCTTTATCGGGCCTAGAACTTCGACCACATGCTCGAATCAAAAGGTTGATTGCAGTTGTGGAAATCACCCCATTGGACTTAGATGTCATACTGAAAACAGGTAGACAGACATTGAGAATTGAGAATATTGCGAAATATCCAACGCGCTGAAACAACACACCTGTTTTTTCCATAAAGTTCAATCAAATTCATGCCTTCGTCCCATTCATTTGCCTTGGCGCAAGCGATAACAGCATACGAAAGAGCTCGCTTTGTAACTTTACCCGGACCACGAGCTCCACTAATGATATCACTCGTATGCAAAAGTGAGACAGCTTCCTGCCAATTTGAAGGGGAGGCAGCAGAACAAACCGCCAGCATAGCAGTCAGACAAGCGTCATCAACACTACCGACGATGGAGTCAAAAGCCATTCTAGCAGCTCTAAACACTCTCTTCTTTTCATGTGATCCGCTACAACCGTAACATGTTGACAAAATATCGCCATAAACTGTCAACAATCCTTCAAATAAAGGACCTCCTATGACGACTTGTCTATCTCGATCAGACATACCGGATAGTACACCTTCAAGTAACGCTGCCTGCCTTGTCAGGCTTTCAAATAATTCACTTTCTCTAGAATTTCGAACCGCAAATGCCACTTTCTGCAATTTGATAAAATGATGAATGAAAGAATTACAACACAAATGCTGTATATATTCTTTGCTACAAGACTCACCTGATACGTCTTCCTTGTTGCCGAAAGCCCCTTCTTCTTCATTTCAAAATAAAAATACAGTGCCTCGCGGTGCAAACCGTGCTGAGCCAGGGATGAAATGACACCGTCATAACACACGTTATTGGGTGTGCAGTTTTTCATACCACGCAACAACGAACAAGCAACTTGGTAGTTTCCAACAGCCTCAGCAGTCCATATTGCCGCAGAATACACGTATTTGTTCAAGTTATCATGGCCAGCCAAATCGAGTAAGGTCAAAGCGATGTCTAACACCGTATCACGCTCATCGATGCTTTCACACTTAGTGATAAAAACTCTACATCGGTTTATTGCATTTGTGAATGACACTGAGTTTGGAACAACCGCACCCTCTCGATTTCTACGCGAGAGTCTCATTTCATGGATTAATTCCAACGCCATTAGTGGATCCGCACACGAAATCACAGTGTTGTAACTCACTACATCTGGTCTGATGACATCCTCTCTCGACTTTTTAGAGTTCATCCCGCCAATCGCTGCCGTCTTGAATCTTCCCTCCTTCATTTGTTCGAGTAAATCACGTGCGGTTTCGAAATCATCCGAGTTTGCGCACGCAGACAACACAGTATTCAGTGTGACTAAATTCGGACCATTAGCTTCATCGCCCGGCTTGGAACCAATCATTTCATCAAGAATCTCAAGTGCTCGAGTGGATTGTTTGCATTTTGCTACAACTGATAAATACGAATTCATATGTTCAGTTGTGATAGCGAGAGAGTTTTCTTTCATATTGGCTATCAGCGATTGTGCTACATTGACATTTCTGGCGTTCGCGCATGCCTTCAAAAGCGGAAGATAAATTTTGGAAGTTAAAGTAAATGATGACTGCTTTAACTCTTTCAAGAGAGATAAGGCGACATTGATTTGACCTGATTCAGCACACACTTCTAGGATGTTTGCAAAAGTTTCATCATTCGGACGCGGTCCGTATCTTCTCATTCTTTGGAGGATCGACAATGCGAGCTGCCATCCATCAATGTCTGGGACATTATTATCAGTGGAATATTTTTCAGAGCGACTGCACGCCGATATTGCGGCATTGTATACTTGAACTGCAACTATCCCGTCAGCACCATCTATGGATCGGTTGTCTCCATCGTTTCCGTAATCTTTTTCAAATCTATTTAAGATGTTTATTGCATCTAATCCTCCATCAACCCCAAGCAAAACTGCTGTAAGCGTGTACGAGTTCGGTCGAATATTATTTTTGCCGCAGAAATATCCATTCTCCATCTCGTATAAAAGCGAAAGGAGGAATTCTTTCGATCTATATTTCGACTCATTCTCCAAATTTTTTGCTTCTCCAGATTGTAGGGAGGCAGAAGTAGGTTTCGAGCAAGCAGCGATCGCAGCCGTGTATGCATACAAAATAGCATCTTCAGCTTCCGATGGGGTAATGAAAGACTGATCCCCAAGCACCTCGTCGCCAGATGATTGTAAAGCAATATCTGAAATATCTTTGCAATACCGTCGACAAAATTGGAGCATGCTGCCAAGGGCGCCGTATCTACCCAGCAGTCTTATCAGAGAAGAAGCATCCCGCGGCAGGATTTTTAATGACAGATTTTGTACTTTTGCGTTTATTGATGCATTCTTTAACTCGGATGGAGTAAAATTTTGTGTAATCTTCCCCTCCAATAAGTCATGTACCATAGAGTCTAAGACTCTGACGTAATCATTTTTTTTAATACTTTTTCCTTCTCGAAGGCAGGATTGCTCAAATAAGGTTAAAATGGACCTTGATTGCTTAGCTAATCCACCCCTTCTTCCTGGTGCCTTTTTGTAGGATGGCTTTCGCTGAGTGGTTGTTTTCGATTTCTTTTGGAAAGATCCCGATTCTGAGGTTGATAATTGAGTAGATTGCAAATTAAACCGGTACGAATCCCCTGCCCTTATGTCGTGATTTCTTTGAAAAATTTTGTCGTTGTGGATTTGAAATGAGATTGTGTCTTCCCACAGGAAGGAGAATACAATGAATGTGTATGCAAGATTTTTTCTTTGGAGAAGCGAAATCATGGTGGCCACTTTTTTGATACTAAATTTCACCAAACAAACAAAAATACCACGAACAGTTTCGGGCTTATAAATAATATGAGAGAGCGTGAGAGTTCCGGTTGGATGTGATCAGTTTATGTCTATTAGTAGTCTGCCTTCGTTGCATTCAGTGGTGCGACCAAACGAAACCGGCGTAGGAGGACAGCGTCCGTTGCAGTCATGTGTTGTTCGTCACAATACGGCTTGAGGATCGTTTATTGAGCGTATAAAAAAATTTGAGAGAGTTTTTGCGGTAGTATTTTCGTACTCTCGTTCTACCTCTACCTAGTCGTGTTGACAGCCAGAAGACCTTACAGTGAAGGGTTTGAGGCTACCACACGCTGACATGTGTATGAGTCATACCATATCACAAGTGAAAAACTTACGTAACCATTCTCACTTCTACGAATACGCATATTTGGAGTCAAAAACATCATCAAAAAAAATAAGCGTTATCCATCACACAAGGAGTCTTCGTCAGCAAGTTTTTCATGGTTTAACTGCCATTCTGCAGGCTCCTCCCTTCTCCCTTTCATAAGAATGCCACTAAAGAAAATGAAATTTAATGATAGCCCTTCGTTGAGATTATTTCTAATGCTGCTTTTCTTCGACCTGTGGAAGTCAGCCTGGGCAATGGCACCGCTTTCGTCAGCTCCCCCCACTACGTCACTGCCTCCTGATGGGATGTCACGGCGAGATGGTAGCATTGTCAGTGATGCCCGCATTGTGAAAAAAAGGCGCAGGCGAAAGTCAAAGAGACAGAGATCAGGTATCCATAGCACAAATCCTAATGATCTCGCTGATCAAGAACCGATGCATGAGGTCAATCAACTAGTGACGCGGTCAGCAAGAAAAAGTCGACGACGGAAATCAACAAATGATTTTGCGGCATCAAAACATTCCACAAAATCTTCGAACGAGAGTATCTCGCCAGTAGGAACAAAAGGATACGCAAAGATAGAAGCCTTGGAATGTACGACCCGTTCTGCCTTAGAAGAATCGAAGTATCAAGTTGAGCAGAACCAATTGCACATGAAGGAAGGTGATGCTCTACCAGTAATTGCGATTTCTAAGAACGATGGCAGCGTAACATCATTGCTACCAAACGGAAAATTCAAGTCACCATCAACGAGGAGAAGAAAACGAAGAAAAATGAATGCTGCTTCAGAAACACCCAAAGATATACACCCGATAATCGACAAAGAAAGTCTGATCCCAATAATTGAGGATGAGGTAGATGATGTGGTCAATGATGATGACTTCGGAGATGAAAATCATAACAAAACAGTGACTTATCATGAAAAAAATTTTGATTACCCTATCGAATCGGGACTCGTTCATGACAACCAAAGTTACAGTCTAAACGATACAGAACCCTCGCCTGAACTAACAATATCTCGAAATGAAACAATGGAAACGTTTACCATTCAAGATGAAAGTCATCCGGAAGAACCAATCAAATTGGAATCAACTAAATATAGACAGGAGGAGAAAATTCACAGTACAATTCACTTCGACGAATCTGGAAATGTCGCAACATCTCCTGCGGATTTTCCCAACGAAGCGAAAACTCGAACTTTGGCGACCACAGTCAAATCATCCGAAGAGGAAGAGAATGTCCAAATAAGCAGCAGAAATGGAAACAATAACCAAGCATTCATCATGAATATTTCCAGAACAAGAAAGGAGCAAAGTTTGCACATTAAACGGCCAATCGCTACAGGAGTAAAGCAAAATACGAAATCAAATGATCAGAAAATTTCTTCTCGTCAAAAACCTAAAAAAGCAACAAAACCAACGTCTTCCTCTGCCTCCCGGGGTGGTAAAGGTGGGGAATGTTTGCGGCGCATCAAACGAGAATGGAAGGATGCGGTTCAAATGGGGATCGCTTATGATTGGAATTCAATGAGAACTCTGCATTCATCTTCGTCATTGTCGCCAGGGGCATCGACTGGTACTGGTGGCAACAATCACGATTATGTCAGGATAGGTCCTTTTGGAAAGAATCTTCTCCGTTGGCATTTTAGTGTGCAGGGGCCAGCTAACTCAGTATATGAGGAAGGTGTGTATCATGGTCGGGTGTTGCTTCCCAAGGATTATCCTGGATCTCCTCCAAGAATTCAAGTGAGTTGTTGTACTGTACCAAAACTGACATTTTTGTGTATTCTTGATTAGAGTTCGTCAATTTCTTTTACAACGTGCATAATATCTCTTTTCGTGCAATTAATTTTCAGATGCTTACTCCTTCTGGCCGTTTCATCCCTGGAGAAGATATCTGTCTCAGTGCCAGCAACTATCATCCCGAAACATGGACGCCTCAATGGACGATTCTCTCACTCGTTGATGCACTTCGTATTCACATGCTAACGATGGCAAATGAAATCGGTGGAGTTATGGCATCAGATGATAAAAGAAGGCAGCTTGCAACGGAAAGTCGATCATGGGGTTATCCTGGCGTTGTTGACCATAGACGAATGATAGAAGACGGAATTTTCCCGTGGATGAAAGACGATAACGCGTCTGGTCATGCGGACGAAGTACCCGATGGGTCCAAAGACGTGGAAACAGCTGATATTAGAGCTGCTGAGAGAGCTTTGACGAAAAAAAACAAGAAGAGGGGTGTTATTGATTCCGCGAAACAACGTTCGAATGACTGCGAGACTATGTCGCTATTGCAGGACCAAATCGTAGATGAAGAAGAAAAGTACAAAAAACCTGTTAAGGTCTCCAAATCCTCGAAGCAACAAAAGAAAGAGACTGATTTTGGAGGCGATCAAATGAAATCGCGAAATAAACCCAAAACAGCTGCCATTCAAAGTAAAAGTCGCGGTAAAACTGTGAACGCAACATCTGCTAAAGGACCAAAGAATTCTAGAGGAGGAAATGCGGAGATGCAGAATGATGTGAAAGAACGAGGTTTGTCAAAGTCCAAATTGGTGCCTTTTCCCCTTACGAAGTACCTGATTGTGGAAATGATTAAGTTGCCACTCCGAGTTGTGTCTGTTTTGCTTCGAGTATTAACGGTTTTGGAATCTCGTTTGAGATCGCTTTTGGATAGTTTGTGATGAAAAATCAATAATGCTAACAAATGTATACTGGATACGTGAGAAGTGTGAATGAGAGAAGATGTACACAATAAGCTAGTGAATGAAATTGAATGATCAATAATAAAGAGATTTTACATGCTTATCAAAAACGTCACCTTGTCGCATTGTTGTCACCTAGGAAGCAAGGCTATTCCTGCTTCCACGTCGGCGTCATCTGCACGGTCCTTCGACTCCTTATCCCGCAAAAAATCCGTCAAATCTCCATTGGGAGGCCATTTCTTATCTCTGATCAATTGCGCCAACACTGTTTCATTTCCAGTCGCTGTTACCAACGCTATGCACGACCCTTCCAGAACCCGGCTTCCATAGTATAGCGTTGTTAGCTCGATTGTCCCATTTGCTTTATTAAATATCCGACGAGGTTTCGTTTCACCGTTGATAAAGTTGGAGTCCACCGTCATTTCCAGTGAATTTGCACGAGGTAAATCTCCATCGGATATCTCACTGTTATCTGTTCCCTCTACGTTTTCGTTAACAACTTGGGAAATATCGACCTGATCCATCCCGAGGCTAATCGCAACGCAGTCGGCAGGCACCACATCCCCTTCGACCAGCCGAATGATATCCCCATGGACCAAACTGGCATGATCATACCGAATCCATCTGCCATCGCGAAGAACTTCTGCGTCTTCCGGCTGTATTTTCTTGAATAATTTTATGGACGGGATGTATTTTATGCATGGCAGGAGACAACACACCCATTTGGGGCAATCGATTGGCGGCTTGACGGTGTTCAGGCCGGCGTTTGGGCCATCGTCCTTGTTGCGCCGATGGGAGGCTTCGGATGAGGTGAGGCCGACTGAGTAGTTGGCATTGTTTCGTGTGAGCAGGGCACTTTGTTGGGCGGTGATCGGCATCGTCGTTTCTTGAGGTGATCTACTTATTAAATCACCACTCTTCAAAACGAAAGGGATGAAATTATATTATTTATTGTAGATGTATTTTTTAACTTTTTTGTGATGAAACAAAATGAACAGTGGCGAATGTTTGAGTAGAAATTTACTACGCTTTCCGTGGTACTACAACAGAGGTTATATTGAACATGTTGAATGGGGCTTCCTATGGTACGATGAGATGCTACGATTAGATACACTGTGAAAAATTATATGAAACGGATTCGCTTAAAAAATTATAATAATCCCAAGAATCGCAGTTTGAATTATACTCCCAACATACGAGTTGTAGAAGAATAGCAAATAATTTAGAAAGGATCAAACTGTTAACTTCTCTAAGAGAGGTAAAGTTCACATCAACTACCGCAAAACGATATCTGATATTATCTGAACAAACACAACCATCAAACAACGAGATGAGACCAATCACAACTAGAGAACTCTATTCAAATGTCATCTCTAATACATGTCAAACGGATTTCCTTCCTTTTCAACCGGTGGAAGGGCAGGGGGGGGGGCAACCGGCGCTGGAGCAGCTGGAGCTGCACTCCCCATCGGAGTGCCCAAAGAAGGGGTACCTCCCATAGTTCCAGAATGAATGCTACTATCCATAGAAGCCGATCCCATACCATTTCCTTTATTGATGCCCACGCCCATATCCATCGATTGCGGATTGACACTGCCATATTGATTTTGCAGCATTTGAGGGTGAAAGCCATTTTGAACGGCATTTCCTCGCATTAACATATTATTCATCTGAGCGTGCTGGTGATTGTTCATTCCCATAGATTGATTCTGCACCATTTCATTCTCTGTACCGATTGTTGTATTGACAACGCCTTGCTGGGTCATTCCCATTGCTTGCATGCCATGTGCGTATCCAACGGATAAGGTGGCAATGAATTGCTGCACCTGAGATAGCTGTTGATCATTGAGACCTTGCAGCATCGTAATTGTCTGTTGCAGTTTGATCGGCGGGGAATCCTCTCTATGTGTTGGAGCGCTGTGAACGGAGGTGGCTAGATTGCCAATTGAGATAACTTGATGATGTTCTCCTAAGGCAGACAATCTCGATTCTTCGGTCTGCTTTTCTCTCCCGTTAAAGCTGATGGTGTAGAACGGATGGAGTTCATCGTCATGATGCACCTTTAACACTTCAACGGGACAAGAACCATCTTGGTTCGTGTAAATGACTCGCTGTCCTTCTGCAAATTTGGCAGGAGTAGCTGTTTTTGTGGTTGACGCCGCTGAGTTTGCAACACTTGTGGCAGAACTGACCGTGAACCTTGTAGATGGTTCAAGAGAGAGTCCATCAAATGCATCAAACGCAGCTTTCTTCTCTTCAGAAGATCGGAAGGCTTTGGGATTCACGGAAGCTTTGCATTGTTGCTCATTGGCACTATTTCCTTGGCCGGCCTTGACATCCATTGAAGTCCCAGGAGATGTATCAGTACCTGAGCTTTCACTTGTTTCATTCGGTTTTGTGCTGGATTTGAGCGAACCGTTGTCGCTATTGCTTCCAAAACTTTGTTGCTGATCCATCAACACACTGTTTTCTAGACCTTTCTGCTGTTGTACCGATCCAGAGTTAGAAAATCCCGTTTGGTTCTTCTGCTGTTCTGGTTGCTGCTGCTGCTGTTGAATACTAAAGTTGAGCCCGTCTTCCCGGCCCAAAGCGGCCACATCCTGCACAGGCGTATTTTGAGTCCCCATTCCTTGTCCTGTTTGAAGGGAACCAAAATCAGCGAATCCAGATTGCTGAGGTTGCATCTGATTCTGCGGTTGCTGGGGCACCTGCCCTTGCTGTTGTTGCACTGGTCCAAAGTTTCCATACCCTGATTGCGCATTGTTTTGCTGCTCCTGAATGCTTGTTCCTCGGCCAGCTTGAATTGAACCAAAATCAGCGAATCCAGATTGCTGAGGTTGCATCTGATTCTGCAATTGTTGCTGCTGCTGCTGCTGCTGCTGAGGCACCTGCCCTTGCTGCTGCTTCACTGATACAACGTTTCCGTATCCTGATTGCGCGTTGTTTTGCTGCTCCTGAATATTCGTTCCTCTGCCAACTTGCATTGAACCAAAATCAGCGAATCCAGATTGCCGATGTTGCATCTGATTCTGCGGTTGCTGGGGCACCTGCCCTTGCTGCTGCTGCACTGGTCCAAAGTCTCCATACCCTGATTGCGCGTTGTTTTGCTGCTCCTGAATATTTGCTCCTCGGCCAGCTTGCATTGAGCCAAAATCAGCGAATGTAGATTGCTGAGGTTGCATCTGATTTTGCTGTTGCTGTTGTTGTTTCTGGGGTACCAGTCCTTGCTGCTGTTGCACTGATCCAAAGTTTGCGAAACCAGATTGCGCGATGTTTTGTTGCTGAGAAGACAGTCCACGGCTCATGCTGTTGTTTTCTAGCGTTGCAGCACTTCCGACATTTTGCGGTTGCATGGAATTGATGTTGAGTTTTGCTTGGAACGGTTGTTGATTTTGTTGTTGGGGGTTGTGGTTCATCGGAGCCTCATCAAAACTAGCCTGGAATGACCGCTGTTGTGGTTGCGTCTGACTTCCCATTTGAGTCTGACCGAAATTGGCTTGGAATGGTTGTTGCTGTTGAGCATCCTGATGAGTAATGGTCATTGGCCCTGCAGGTGGAAGCGTCACCATGGTAGGCTGAGAGAAGTTGCCAAAATTAGCTTGAAACGCCGGCGCCGGAGGGGGGGAAGGTGCCACAGCTGGTACATTGTTCATGCCGCCGAAATCTGCTTGAAAAGTCGCTGGTTGGGGGTTCGATTGCGTTGCTGTTTGATTGGAAGTGGACCCCCCAAACGCATCCCAAGAAGTGCCCGACGCTGGGGCAGAAGCAGGGGGGAAGGAGTCGAATCCAAACAAA
The DNA here is from genome assembly GCA_036940025.1 of Conticribra weissflogii. Lineage (NCBI taxonomy): Eukaryota > Bacillariophyta > Thalassiosirophyceae > Thalassiosirales > Thalassiosiraceae > Conticribra > Conticribra weissflogii. Next base: position 23,612 of record JALLPE010000023.1, read on the forward strand.
TCATCCGGAGGAGAAGTCGCTGACCCGACCTTGGGCACAGAACTCCTTTTGGAAGATTGGGATTTTGACGAGGCAGGACGCGAAGGACTAGCTGCAGCTTTTGGTGGAGCGGCAGGCTTACGTGATTCCGTTGATTCTACTTTTGACTCGTCCAACCATGATTTATCAATATATTTCCTCTGAATCCAAGCTCGAAGAAGTTGAAGATCGTTATTGTCATGAGGAGGTTTGAGTCTTTCTCTACGAGGGTCATAGTTCGCGAGATATTTGGCATTTACTGCTTCATTCCCCGCATCAGGGTGGCGAAGCCTGGCTACTTCATCAGGAGTGAAAGAGGAATGTCCGATACCTTTGATTTTGTGATTGAACCCACGGCTGATACAGGCAACATTAGAGTAATAAGTTACATATAATAATTGCAAGAGCGAGCATTGACAAACGAAAAATAAAACCAATTCCGACTCACTGTACCCCGGAACATGCCATGCAAACAAAAGTCCCATGAGTTAGATTTACACATTGTGTAAGCTATCGAATACCAAAGGGACCGTTAAAAAAGGGAGAAAAAAATGTTGTGTCAAATGCGTTCAACAAACATAGAGGCAGAAATAAGGTTGTGATAAGCCGTCATTGTAAAAATAAATAAAAGCAGAGGCAAACCATCGAATCTAAAACACACCTTGGAAGAGCAATCCGCACAAGATTTATTTGGAGGCAAACGTTGAAGTCGTCGGATAACGTCTTCAAGATCTTCCTCGACAACGCGACGGCGATTTCGAGGCGCTGTGGCCTTTTGCCGTGCCTCGCCAGGCTTCTGAAGCATTGGTCTAAATAGAGAGATGCTCCGTAATTGAAATAATGAGATATGGGGAAACACTAGTAGGATGGATAGCAAGATACAAAGTGCCAAACAAACGAGCCGTGCGGATGGAGGTTGGCTCTGGTGCGAAGAAGTGGCAGCGTGGAAGACCAGGGCAATTGCATCGAAGCACTCGATCGCCAAACTGGGTTATTTTTCAACTTGAAATATACTCGGTACGCACTCTGGTCGCTTGTGTACTTCTGATAAGATTGTACAGTACCATCGTACTCTAGATTAGAGAAAGCGAGATGCGGCTCGCTACGTGTTTTATAGACGAGATATGTGTGACAGCAATCTTGACAAGAGAGAACGGGACACAAGTACAATACTTCTACGGTTCTAAAACTAAAAACTCTTTTTCATCGCTAAAAAATAAAAACTTTACGTATCTGCTACAATATATCATGTGATCAAACATTTCAAATGGGTTCTGAAAAATAATCTAATAACCTTACATGTTTTGCAATTCAAATCTTTTAAATAAAAAAAAATGAAAAGCCTGTGGATTCGAAATCGATCGAATACTAGCAGCATTTGAATTCACGTTTTAACAAAGAAGATTATAAAAAATGAATTAGAACCCAACAAATAAAACCGCAACCTGTCTTTGAAAAAGCCAGTGCGAGTAATTTAATTTCCAAATGCAATGATAAATTGCATTAAAAGAACTTTAACTCATGTAATATTGGTTCTTAACTTCAGAACAAAAAATAGATTTCTCATATTGGTTCTGAAATTCAAAACAAAAAATAATATTGCGCTTGTCCATTCAATTCATAGACTTGTTTGTTGCTACATAAAATTAGTGTTATTTTTTTAATTAAGCTGTTTGCATTCTCGAGATGCAAGACAAATTCTGAAATTAGACCTCTTTACTGACTCCAATGTAGTCTAATTGAAAGAGGAAGAAAAAACATCAAGAATGAAATGCATAATGAAAATTGATAATTTTGGATCCTGGCGGGACAGAGCTGAGGCACCCTTTTGTATTACCCAGTCTTAAATGAGATCATGCATTTTTAGAGGGACATCAGATGTTAAGAAGCATCAAACGATACATCACCCACAATTTTAGGAGCTTAGTGATGGAGACATGTGTGTATTCTGATGGACAAGCTAACAGCAAACCCATGAATCCCGTCTAGATCAGAACACCAGTGTAGCATCTAAAATATCTATTTAAGTTCAGTCAAATACGGTGTTTTACATCACCTGGGTCACTGCGAAATACATACCCACACCCACTTAAGTAGATGTATTTAGATCAAGAGCTTGGATCGGCTATGAAATTCATCATCATCATTTTGTATTCTCTCTTCATCTTCTGCAAATTTAATGATATCAATATAAGCATCAACATTAGCAAACTTGCCAATAGGAAAATATTTCAAACCAATCATGTAAGCCAGTTCAGAATATATACCGGAGTCGAAACTAGTATGCAGCCTTTCCATAAGGATTGCTCCCTTCTTGGCAAATACTACATGCGAAAGGCCTGCTCCATGGCTTCCTATGATGACATCCGCAGATTGGAATGCCCGTACTTGGCATTCCAAACACGACATCAAAGTTTTATTGCTCGAAGCAAATAAGTCTACATCATGAGTGCCATTGAGGCCTCGACACAATCTCGTAAAGAACGAGTCGTAGAAAAACGATGTATCACCTCGCCTTCCTTTGTCACGTACTACGATCAATATTTTCCTTCTGCCGTTGGAAAGTGAACCCGCAGCACCAATTCTTTGTTCAACACGTTGTCTTAGATAGAGGATATTCCAATAGTTAAGGTATGGTGAATGCGAAAAGCCTGATGTAGGTACAACTGAAGGAAAATAACAAGCCAAACAGTTTGATTGGTATTTTCGATTGTGAAATTCCATCGGCTTGATGATTTCTCCGCGAAGGTTTCACTAATATGACACGCACCTACTTCCTTTGCAAAAATAGCATCTTTCCCAACGAAATTGAATTTGGAACTGTCCATTCCAACGAGCTCAAAAAACTGGATATGCCATGGTTGAATGTCACATCCAATACGAACCGTCACACGAGGTGCATCATCTGCTAGAAGCGCATCCAAGAAGGGGGCAATTCTAGGAAATATCTCTATGTACCAATGGAAGTATGCATCGCAGTAGGATTGAAATAATTGCACTACAAAATCATGGACCTGTTTCGAAGGAGAGACCATAAAAACTATAGGATCGACAGGAAGCGCAAATGATCGATTTCAATACTGATCTTACCGGAAAGGGGCAATCATTTTTAAGATGATCGCCAGCAGCGCAAGTTTCGATCACGACCTCGCGAATCTCGCGTAAATTGGGAGTTTTGCCTGCAGTCCAATTCGCAAAGAGAGAACCTGGTTTCGTCCTCGATACTTCTATTTCAAAAACTTTCATCATATCTTTCAGTCCACACATCGCATTCCACCAAGCCGTGCACCCAGGGAAGTATACTTCCCCTGGAGCGTGAACATGCTTCGTGTAGGAAAATTCGTTCAATAGAGGGTTTGAGGAGAGTGGTCAAAGGCAGATGTTTAGTTTTATTCGTTTCGCTTCAATCTGTGGCTCTCAGCTTCAATCTTCATCTGCACATAATTGAAACTCCGGCAGTTTTCATGGAAAAAATCATTACATGCAATAAAGTCGAGCCAAAACTCACTCTTTTCACGATAGCGTTTCCTGTGTATACTGCGTTCGGGGCTGGTGGAAAATACGCCCCCAAGAGAACCAGTAAAAGATCTCATTAGCGATGATTGTGTTTCAGACATAGTTGAAGACGACAATCTCAAGCCTTGCATTTGCCATAGATCTGTTTGTTCCTCAGTTGATTTCGGAGATGATGCAGGGGAAACCAATTCCTCGACACATGAACACCGTCGAATTGGCATGAAGTGAGGTTGAACATATTTGTAGAAAATATTCAATTGTCTCTCCCTTCGAAATGCATGATATTATTGATGAAAAACTCACCAATGCCATGTTTGTGACTTTTGCTCTGCACCGAACTTCCACGCCCCAGATAGTCCCTCAGTTATGTATGTTATCGCGTGAACAAGTAGGGTGAGAATATCGTTGCTCGTCTGATTCGCGATTGCATCCATTAGAACAGCATTAGCCCATTTCACAAATATTTCATTATTCCAGTGTGTTTGCCATTCCCGTTCCCTAAAGTAGCCGTCAGAGCCAATCTCTCCGTCAACCAAGGGTTGTATGTTTTGATGAAATGACATTGTCTTACGATCCGCGGTCTCTTGCAACGTTTTCGAGTCGATTGCAGTTTGGTTGATAAAAATGTAACCAACGAGATTTCGATGGAGAAACAAGTTTAGACAATACGTTGCTTTCTTTGAATTCCTTGTCAGCCAGTCTCTAGCAAATAGAGCGCCCACGGATCCTGCGATGCAATCATCTTTTGTTCCTGGGCCAAGCGTTCCGCCGAAGTTGCTGGTACGTATACAAATTCGCAAATCATATGTAACGTTTTCGAATACTGCGAAAAAACAATTATCGACACACCATTGATCTTACTTTCCTCGGCAAGATATCGACTGTTTGCATGAACAAAATAAATCTTAGTAAAAAATCGAGGAACGCTTGAAAAAGTATAGATTCTGTTCGATATTATTGTTATTCCTCGCCTCACCTTGTCTTTGTCCCACTGAAACGAATTTGCGCACTGTCCCGCCGTATGAAACACTGTATTATAAACTCTACCTTTCAGTTGTGTCTGTAAAGTCATCTCAGTGGGGGGGAACTCTGCCGCAACAAAGTTGCAACTCATTCTGCCGCTACCAGCTGAACTTTTCATTACAGAGGAAAGATTTCGACCTATCCAATCTACCTCAATAGCTCGGTGAAAAGCATGAAGATTTTTAGTGCGTAATTCTTCTGGATTACAACCAGGCACAGTGTTATTAGGCATCCTCTGTGATGTCTTACTATAATGCGCATAGCGAAGAATGGAAATGAAGAAAGTCGCCCCATCAAAAGATATTGTGGTCTCGTGCGTATTGTCACTGTGTTGAGATGATCTCTTTTCGTCTCGATCAATAGTTCTGTGGTTTCTTTCCAGTGGTTCTTCACTTTTGATATCTTGGCGACCTATATACTCGAAAGGGATAGTTGAGAGTATCATTTTCGATTTGTGAATACTCCAACCACTTAGAAATTTGTTTATTTGCTTTGTTTCTAACAATACCATGAATACAGATAACGACAGCAATAAAATCGCTGCTCCGGCGTGTTTTGAAATCATCACGTCAAAATTTTAATGTCTCCTGTCTTTTCCTTTTCCATAGAAGAATTACAAGTTAGCTTCGTGACAACTTCATGAAAAATAAGGAGTTGCATAGGTTTTCATCCTATCGCGGAAAGCTTCTGAATCTGACTCATGACCTAACCATAAGAATACTCCCACCCTGCCTCACCCCATGTAAATAATCAATTCACTACTGTCAGTAACCACCATCACATCGAATATCGCTCACCGCTAGAGAAAGAGCATCCATTACATCATGTGATTTCTTCACCATAATTGGATGCGGACCCTCGAAGTCGTTAGAGTATAACATTAACCAACACCAAATTTTTTTAAGTGCACAAGTTCCATGTAACAACATGTGTAAACCCCCAATTTTGTTCGTCGAAGATCCTTTTCACGCTAAAAGAAGATGCTTCTTCGTCTCAAATCTGCCAATTTTTGCTTCATACTATTGTTCGCAGGTAGAGTGGGGTAACACTACCCTCAGACGTAGATTTTTTATTCTGTATCGGATTTTCACGCGGGTTTTTCACCTAACTACTAGTTTTATTGCTAAAGATTCGCGCACAACGCTCTCGTTAAAAATCTCTTGCTTTTTTTCTTTTTTGGATGCGTGACGCGAATACTTAGCAACAACACATTTTTCGTAATTTTAAAATCATCACCATGGCGACCGTGTCGGGACGGAAACAGAGGATTGGAGCAATTTCATTGGAATTCAAGCTACAGGCGCTTCGTCAGTACAATGAAGAAGAACGCTGTAGCTTGGTTAGGGCACCAGCGTCAAATTATTAAAGATCTGTTGGTGTAACTACACACCAACAGATTTTGTAACATTTTTTAATTTGGTACATNCATCAAAAGGCACAACACAAAAACAACTTGCTTTTCAAAGGGTCCACATTAGTGTTGCAAAAAACATACTATCCCAAAGTTAATTGTCATTGTTGCACAAAAACAAGAAACAAATGACCAATTGAAAATGCACCCCAGGATATATCCTATGCCTTGAATTTAACACAGATTATTGAATTGACAAGACATTGAGGGAAAAGAATGGCACCTAATTAGGTGTTTGTGGAATCATGAATTTTGGTTGTGTGGTTTTTTAAGTATTCTCGCTTTTTTCTACACTAAGACCCCAAGATATGTAATACAAAAAATTGCTGCTTAATTGTTGCATTTAATGAGTCTATTTTTACAAGAAAAAAATTATTTTTCACTTTGTAATGTCAATTTAATGAGGCACCTAATTAGGTCAAAATCATGCTTCAATATCCCAAAAAAAATAAAGCAATCTATTTGCATACAAGATTTGATGGCTCATTTCACCCTTGGGAAGGGGTAAGCAAGTGGTCAAAACGACTGTGGGTGAAATCGTGGTGGTTGGTGCCTACAGTTCTCCCCCCTGATTAGGCTGTGATGATAGATTTTTATTTGATGGTTTTAGGTCAATATATTTTTGTAAAAATTTTCTTTATGTCAGAGCTAATATTTTTGTTAGCTTTCACAATGTGATTAGAGATTCATTTCAAAATTTTTGCAGTTGAAAATTGGTACTTTGGTATTCATTTAACTCTTTTGCAGATAGGTACCAATCTTGCCTTACTCCTAACTGAAATTTCTCATCATCTACATAGCTCAGTGAAACTCTAAGAAAAAGGAAATTAAGTGTCTTGTGGTATAGAATTACAATACCTCAAGAAGACAAACTCAACAGCCATGTACAGAGTATCATGTTTTGAGCCCATTCAATGCACTGATTTCTTTATATGGGGGTGTTGAGTCTATGTAGCAGATTGGATATGTTCATGTTATTCATGCAAAAGGAGAAGGTTGTTTCTGATATGCACTTTTTAGGAAAATTCAGCACTTTATACATGATGCTTGCTTCAAGAAGAACCAATATATATGCTAGAGCTGGGCATGACAATTTGTCTACTCCAAATATCTCAGAATTTTTGTATATTTTGATGTGTTTGAATAATGGTATTAATTTAAAGTCATTAACATATAGTGTTCAGTTGAGGGGAGTGTGACAGAAAGTAGATTATTTCACACACACCCCAAGTAAGATGCCAGTAGGTTTATGTGCTAACTATATGCAAAGACAAGTGTGAAAAATGTGGTAAATAATGTTTAAATCCTGGTGTTAGTTGTCTTATGTATACTTTGAAAACTTAAGTTTACATTCTACAGGTAAGAGGGATGCAGGCAAATAATATGTGCTTGAACATTACATTTTCTTATTTTAGGTATCATAGAAAAGATAGTCTGCTCATGTTGATCTATTGAGTCAAGTTATTCCCCCATCCATGCAGTTTCATTTGCAAAAATAATACCGTTGATGTTTCCATGAACAATCAAGTTTAAACAGTGTGTTGCTTTCCTTGAATTTCTCGACAACCAGTCCCAAGCGAGTAGCGCGCCAACGGATCCCGAGATGCATTCTTCTTTTGTTCCTGGGCCAAGTGTTCCGCCAAAGTTGCTGATGTGTGTGCAGGTTTACAGAAGCATATAATATTGTCAACGACTGTGAACCAAGTATCAATCGTCTAAACACCATTGATCTTACTTTCCACGGCAAGTTTTCGACTGAAAGAATGAACAAATGTCCAACCGATGAGCCATAACTATTGAAAAAGATGAGATACCATCTTCAATATTAATACTTCATTCACCTTGTCTTTTTCCCACTGAAATGCATGTGCGCACTGCCCCGCGGTATGAAGGACTGTATCATAAACCACTCTATTCAGATGATGTTGCAAAGTCGTGTCAGTGGGACGGAGCTCCGCCGCAACAAAGTTGCAACTTGAACTGTCGCTGCCATCTGAACTTTTCATTACTGCGGGAAGATTTCGTCCCACCCAATCTAAGTCAATAGCACGGTGAAATAAGTGCAAATCTCGAATGCGCAATTCCGCTGTATTGCAATTGGGCACAGTGCTGTTAGAGCTCCTCTGTAGTGATCGCTTGTTATCGTGAGCGTTGCGGAGAATGGATATGAAGGAAGACGCCCCCTCATATGATATCACGGTTTCGTCATCGTGCTTATTGTTACTATGTTGAGATGATCTCTTTTCGTTTTGATAAATAGTTTGGTGATAATGTTGTGCTGATGTGTGTTGTATTTTCGTGTCGCGGCTCTCGCTACCCGAAAGGGATAGTTGATTGAATTCATTTTTGTCTGTAAAAACTCGAACGACTCGGTTTATTTGTTTTGTTTCCATGAAAACGACGTGCGCAGACACCAACAGCAATAGAATTGCTGCTGCGGCAAGCTTTGAAACCATCACATCGAATATCTATTGTAGTAGGACATTCCGAAATGAATTCAAAGGAGAAAAGTTGGTGTCCTGATAGCCACTGAATGAAAAAATAATCATGGATTATGGATTGGCATCGTGATAAGTAGGGTGCGTAAACATGAATGAATACGAAGAAATTCCAGAACCAGAAAGAACAACTTTATCCATCTCGAGTGCTCAAAACAATAAATGAAGTCCTAGTGCTGATCGCTACGCGGGATAAAAACACAACTTTCTGAATCAAGAGAGGGCAGAACCACACAACTGGCACATCCTAGCGTCTAATACAATCCCTTTCAACAGCGAGAAGGTTTCACTTTTTTCCTTTGACCCTCTCATTTCTCTCGTCGACAAAGTTTGACGTGAAGGAGTATTATTACGGCAAATTTGATGTAAGTTGTGAATGTTTGGTACTACTACCTTCGCTACAGTTGTTCTGTAATCGGCGATTTTACCAAGGAAGTTTGCTTTTGATATGATATATAGCTCAGTGATCTTGTTGTCACAAAAAATAATGGAGTGCATACCTTCCATGGGAACCAGACTTTTTGTCACAAAAACCGTCCCAGATTAGGTAAATACGGCTATATTGGTATTTGATATATCAGAGGGAGTATTT